>JAJJWW010013317.1:0-53995 GCA_023531295.1 Papaver armeniacum | reverse complement strand
GGAGAACCATCAAGTGGCCCGATGGTTCTCATGCTCCTCCCTCGGAGGAGGTAAGGGTTCGAACTCCCGGACCTTGTAATTGCGCAGTAGTATTGTAGGGCCAAGCAACTAACCGTCGTACTCAACTTCCATCAAAAAAAAAAAAAAGGGAAATGAATGGAACTCTCCTCGGGTTCTCTTTCTCTCCTCTACTTCTCTTTTTTTTTTTTTTTTTTTCTTTTGATGCAAACAAAGTGAAATCTATTATTAACTTTCTCAAACCGAAACAAACGAGTTCATATCCTCCAAACGATTGCATTTGCAATAAACCCGGAGGATAGTTTCGTACTCAATTGGGAAATACCATGATTTCTAAGTTAAGTGTTATGCCAAAATTCTATCCAGTCGGGTTTATTAATTTTCCTACTGATCTTCGCTTTTACAATTCCAAAAAGGATGCTCTTTCTAGGTTGTTGTTAATGCCTTAGAATCATAGGGTGGTTCTCCCACGCAAAGACGATCAGACCTCCAGACGATGCCTTTGATAACTAGTTCATCATTGCTTGTCCACGGTGGCTTCTTAGACAAAGTGGTAAAATCGTGAAACCCCAAATAACCTAATGTCACCAAAGCGACACATTTATTAGAACATTTAATGCGTGTAGCCGTGAATTGAACAGGGGTATTTTTCAAATTAGGTTTACAATCGAACAAAACCCTAATTCACCTCTCCGTGCCAATGGCAAATCATGCCACCACACCTAGCCCGAGCTGGCCGCATCTTTATGCCAATGGCAAATCATTGCCACCATACCAAACGCTGCCAAGCATGCCAACCATGCTAAGCTGCACCTCCGTGCTAATGGCAAATCATGCTACCTACACCTAGCCCGAAGCTACCGCATTCTATGCCAATGGAAAATCATGACTCTAACCATACCAACGCTGCTAAGCATGCACAACCATGCTAGCCAGCACTCACTGTACTAATGGCAAATCATGCCAGCCACACTAGCCCGAGCTAGCCAGCATCTCTATGCCAATGGCAAATCATGCCAGCCATACCAAACGCGCCGAAGCATGCCAACCATGCTAGTCGACCTCAGGTACAATAGCAAATCATGTCACCTACACCTAGCCCAAGCTAGCCGCATCTCTATGCCACATGGCAATCATGCCCAACCATACCAACGCGACCAAGCATACCAACCATGCTAGTCGCGACCTCCAGTGCCAATGGCAAATCATGCCGCTGCCTACACTTAACCACGAGCTGGCTGCGCATGCCAAACACCCTTACCTTGGCTCTAGACGCCGCCATGCCAAAGTGATAGCTTCGCGACGTAGGCTTGTAAAGCATGCAACCTAGGCTAAGATTAGCCACGCGTGCCATTGGCACATGCCAACACGCTCAGTCGGTAGCTTTCTACTAAGGCACGGCCACTAACGGCCACGTGTGCCATTGGCACATGCCAACACGCTCACCGGTAGCTTTTCCTACCAAGGCCACGGCCCTAACGCCACGCATGCCATTGGCATGCTAACATCGTCCATCGGTAGCTTTTCCTACCAGGAGCCACGGTTCTAACGGCCACGATGCCATTGGCACGTGCCAACATGCGCCACCGTAGCTTTTCCTACCAAGGCCACGTGCCCTAGCGACCACGCGATGCCATTGGCATGCCAACATGCGTCATCGGTAGACTTTTCCTACTAAGGCCACGACCCTAACGGCCACGCATGCCATTGCACATGCCAACGACTCGCCGGTAGCTTTTCCAACCGAGGCCACGGCCCCAACGGCCACGCATGCCATTGAGCGCATGCCAACACGCGTGACTTGTAGCTTTTCCTACCAAGGCCACGGCCCTAACGACCACGCATGCCATTCGGGACATGCCAAGTACGTCGCCATCGGTAGCTTCTTCCTTCGACGGCCACGCGGCCCTAACGGCCACGCATTCCATTGGCACATGCCAACATGCGTCCACCGTAGACCTACTGCACGGCCCACGGTACTAATGCCGCCACGCGTGCCATCAGACGCATGCACCCGACCGCTCACTTGTGGTAGCTTTGCTCCACCAAGGCTAACGCGCTCTACCCGCCATTCACGCATGCCATTGGCACTTGCCAACACAGCTACCAGGAAGCTTTGCCGCTGAGGCCACCGCCTAGTTCGCCGCGCATGCCGTTGAGCACACGCCAGCATACGCCAGCGTTGGCTTTTCCTACTGAGGCCACGCGTCCCGTAGTCCACCACGCGATGCCATTGGCACATGCCAACACGCGCCACTCGGTAGGCTTACCGCTGCCACGACCCGTAACTCCGGGCCAGCGCATGCCATTGGCACATGCCGAACACCGTGCCTAGTAGCCCGCCCGTACCGCTGCTACCCAACGGCCACTATGCATGCCATTGGCACATGCCAACATGCACTTGGTAGCTCTCATTAAGGCCACGGCCTAACTTGCAGCATGCCATTGGCACATGTCAATCATCATGTCCATCGACGGCTTTTCCTGCTAAGGCCCGCGGCCCTAACGCTCCACGCATGCCATTGGCACATGCCAACACGCTCGCCGGTGGCTTTTCCTACTAAGGCCATGCGCCCTAACGGCCACGCACGGCCATTGGCACATGCCAACACGCTCAGCCGCGGTAGCTTCCTACCTCGGCACGACCTAAACGGCCGCGCAGTGCTATTGGAACATGCCAACACGCCACCGGTAGCCTCTATCGCCAAGCAGTGCCCACTAATGTACGCCTAGGCAGCCTCAACTGGCAAGTCGTGCAACTTAGGCCAACCTGGTCGTACAGCGCCATTGTCAGCATACCAAAACCCACGTCGGTAGCCTAACCGCAAACCATGCAACCTACCACCAAGGCAGTCCTGCATATTGGCACATGCGCACACACGCCACTAGCAATCTGGCATTGCCACCTACACTCAACGTACAACCTACCACCAAGGTGTTCCACACATGCCACTGGCACATGCCACGCACGCCACTAGCACTGGCATTGTCACTTCGCTCGAAGTACAACCCGCAACAAGGGCATTCGCACATGCCAATGGCATGCCACATGCGCCACTGTGGCGGCAGCCACTTGCACTCAAGGTGCAACCAACACTCGAGATATCAACACAAGCCTGGGGATGCTTTCTAGGGTTTTGGTTTGGCGGTCACAAGATGTGCACAGACACTACGCCTCACATTAAGAAAGCGTGATAATAGGAATAAAGCGGTCAAATAAAAGAGGAAATAATGGTGAAAGCGTTTCACCCATTAACACCATGCTGCTACAACACCTCCTCCCATTATTTCACCCTTTACTCTCTTCCTTCATGAGGCCGGGGTACGTTTAATCTCGACTTGTATAAATAGGTCTTACCTATTTCCACCAGACAACAAGTCTCGATCTAGGAGAAAATACTACACTCTCGTAAAAGGCAACTTTGCAAGCTCTCCAAAAGCTTTCATCTCTCGCAAGCTCCTGGAAGCTTTCACTCCCTTCGTACAAGTCGTAAACACTTTACTCTCCCGCATCCATTCGGGTCTACAACACCTTTCTTGTAGCCTCCGCAAATCTGACCCTTCTCACTCCGCTTGGCCGAAGCATAAGTCCTGAGGCGTCCGACTTCTTGCTTCAGCCACTTGGCATTTGCGAGTTGATCTCTCGAATCTATAAAGTGCTCACGGCTTTGACACACATTTGTTTAGGGTTTGAACCGAGTTTCTCACTCACCTACCGGGACCATCACCTAACCCGTAGAACGATTTTACCCATGCACAATCATCCATTTCCTAAACTTGCGATGACTCTACTTCTAACTCTTCCGCTGCACCGCATCGGCTCGTCAGGTCCCTTGCGACTACCGTGCGCCTCAGCATTAAACGAGTGTCCACTTGTGAGTCGCATCTTGCTTGGATAAATTCTCCACCTGCAAAGAGAGCCGAGCATGTTGGTGCCCATCCCCGTAGCCAATGTTATCAATAATCTTGCAAAACCAAGCACTCAACAGGCGAAACATAAGTAAATGGGGATCGTGGGGGTGTGTCCATTCTCGGATAGTATCCCGCTCTTTAGTTTGGGTGATGTCGTCGATGTCGCAAACATCTTTTCCCAGCTTGACATATTCGACAAGCCGAATGCATCTTCTTACACCACGGTTGTTTTTGTATCTTCAAAGACACAGCGATATCTTTCTTTCCGATTTCCCAAAGCGTGTCTGCTATAAGTAACCGTCCAATCTCTCAACCAGTCCACTGGAAATCATTAGAAAACCGGCCTTGTGTCCACCTCCGAATTGCATGTAATCACTAATTGGCATGCTTCTAGCCGTGCACCCGAGGTAGTAGCACCAAATGAGCTCAGAGACGGAGCGACCCATAAAATATGAGCCGTGGTTTCAATACTCACAATAATTTGCACTCGTCTCTCCTGCCATAACCCAGGTTGCTTGCCATATCGCTCACTGGATGGGATAGCTGCTGCCATGCATTTCCACAGGAAATGTTTTATTCTTGGTAGTGTTGAGATACTCCATACACTTTTCCATATCCTTGCAGTTCTGCGGCATCGATAGTAACACCTTCACTTTTCGGTTCTGTCTAGTTTCCTATAGGGTCGACTTTACAGGTCGAAGTCACTTTTCTTGTCAACTTCCAAATGAGTTTATCTTCCCCCACCTCCCCCCCCAATGGTATGCGCATCTGCCAGTGTTTTGAAGCTTCTTGCTTGTTCGAATAAGAGTATATCACGGGCACCTTCCATATTTTCGTATCTTGATCGATAAGATCTGAAACCTTGTTATGCTCGATAAGCATTCTCTGACTCCACAAGTGGAATAACGGTGCGCATGTTCCTTGAATCCGGATGTCGGATCATATAGATATTTTTTTTCCGTTTCCGATTAGCCATATGCTGAACTTGAGGATGAATTGCATACTTTCTTGGATGCTTTTCCAAGCCCAAGTTGAGTTTTTCATTTACCGAGCATGCGATACGAGATGTATTTAGAGAACTATATTTCTTTAAAGCCTTTGCAAAAAGAGTATCTTCATGTTTTAGCGGTCTGCGCTGCTGTATTAGTAAGCTTTATTCAACATCTCAAGTCTCTAAAACCCATACCTCAATTTAGCTTGTGTTTGTTGATGTTTGGCCATCCTGTGAGAAAAATACCTTTAGATTCTTCCTTCCCCAAAATTTCTTTGTATGCTATCCAATTCTTTTATAGTAGCTCCGGAACTTTGAAGAAGCTCATATGATGAGACGACATCGTATTTAAAACATGCTTCGCTCATAATGGATCGTCCCTGGTCGGTTTATGAATTTTCCTCTCCATTTTGACAATATTGTGCTTTGTGTTAACCAGCGACTATAGAAAAGTAGTCTTTTCTATTAAGAAATAATGGGATCCGGGGTATTTTCTTCAAGACTCATTCTCTTCATCTTCAAACTTCTTAATAGAGATTTACGGTCCGTGGATGTATTTGCTTTGAGAAGAAAACAACCGATTTACGAAAATTAGTTTGATGCCCCGACATATTCTTGAATGAATTTATCACCGGAGTGATTTGTTGATCATTATGAACATCGACTTTGGAAAGACAAGCGCAAATGTCTGCAAAAGTAGATGTGTAACTTGTGGAGCTTTCCTCGAAATCTTGACATCACACGAATTTTTCCTTCCATTTTAGCTTTGGCCAATGTAATGCGAGTAAAACTTCCATGGTAAGTAAGAATAAATACGGTGAGATGGGATCTCCTGCCATTGTATACCTCTCGATTGGTTTGAAAGCTTGTCATGGTGAGCCATTTAGAAGTACTTGGATTTAATTAGTACTTACATATTCTCGTATGAATCCACACCATTTGCTACTAAAAACCTAACCGATCCATAACTTTGTTGAGAAATCTCCATTCAAACATGACTGAAAGCTTTAGACATGCTCGAGTTTTTGGTGCCATGTGTCCCTTCTTAAAGTCTTCTTCCTCTTCGTACGTTGAATGGGTTCATGTGCCAACATGATATTATCTCCAATCTGCCCAGCGGTACATACGCCGCTTGCACCAGTAAAATTATCTTTTCTAGTCGTGTTGCTTTAACTGCTCACCGTAATCTTCGAGATAAGCTTATATGTTGAATTGCATAAAGCTATTGGTCGAGTAATCTCCACGGTTTGAGGAAGCTTGCCTCTTGGTATTAGGCAAAGATTGGTTCTGTTTAACTTTTCGAGACTCCACCGTACGGAAAAAATGTTGTATCATATTGATGACATACGTGTTTCACAGTACTCAATTTGTTTGGAAGAATCCCGGTGGAAAACCACTCGGGACACTGGTGCTTTCCAAGGTTGCATACCTTCAGTGGTGTTGTAGATTTCATCCTCATCCGGCATTCTTGTTAGAAAGTCATTATCTTCAGCTGTGACGCAGGGTGGTAATAGAGATACTAACTGTTCATCTATTTCAGGGTTTGTGGTAGTCATAATTCCTTGAAAATGTTCAACCAGTAAGGTTTCAATCTCTTCCTTGCATGTGCACCGCGTACCATCCTGCTTCCTTAGAGTTTCGATTTTGTTTCTCGATCTCCTTCTGTTTGCTTGAAGGTGAAAGTGATTTGTATTCTCGGTTCCGCCTCATGAAAGAAGGTATCTCTAGACTTCGTTTGTATAATGCTTCTTCTCGTTGATGCCATTCTTCAATTTCTTTTTCCACCTTTTGCACTCTGCTTCTAGTGTTGTCCACCCCATAAGAATCGGGTTTCGAAGCTCCGAAAGTTGTTGTTTAAGTACTTTAAGCTTCGCTTATGTTCCCAAAAGTAGTTCTATTCCATATGGAAAGATCTCTTCTTGTCTCGGATAGTTTTATCCAAAACAAAACCCGCTGAACCCCTATGTTGCTTCCACTAAGAGGATTGGATCCTGAGCTTGCAACTAGCATCTCTTAACCAACATTCAAAGAACTTCCAGTTCTTTGCATTGCAAACATCATTAGGAAACAATTATAACAATATGGGACAAGTGGTCGTAAGCCAAACATGGTAAGTGTTTCAAGCAAGTATCGTGAAAAGCTAATAAACAAACTGATGAGTTTATTAAAGATCTATCAAGACAAGATTTTATTCTCCCTGTGCCATGAGTATTATTTTTCCAAGTAAATGGGTTTCCATGGTAGCCTAGGTCACTCGCGATCAAACATCATTAAGAATATTACTAACGCTAGCATGAGTAAAGAAGATGAACCATTGTTATTGATTCTTTCTTCCTCATGCATACGTGATATTAAGATCCCGATAAGTATCCATCTGGAATTAGTTTACATGTCGTGCAAACATCTCTTATAAAGTTCCATTGGACACTCCTTTCCGAGGGTATGGGGATCCATAAACACATGGCAACAACCACTTTGGTTTAGATGGGTCACTATGAACTAAACAACTGGATCATATTTCATCATGGTATATAATGTCTAGGTCAAAGCCATCTTTCCACAAAAGGCAGATTCCCCTTGATCTCCCTATGGAGGAAATATAAAAGAGTTTGGGGAAGTTGAGAGGTCCCGACTTAATCTAGAATCTTATCACTACTAATTTTAGTTTCTTCCAAGAAAATTACATCCTGGACTAAGCATTCTATTTAAATCCAAAATATATTGTTTAGTATTTTTGTTGGCAAAACCATTGCAGTTCCAGGCTATTATTTTCATGTTTTATCTAGGGAAGAAAGTGATTAGAAAACAAAGGAACAAATACACAAAAATTGGAGTTAATGAGAATGGAGGATACCAACGCCATGTCTCCACGTATAATCATTTGTGGTTTCGATAATGCATTGCCCCCGGATTGTTCTGTAGCCATCTCTTGAGATGTGATATTGTGCATACTAGTATTTGTTTCACCCTATATGCTATTTGGTGGATGAACATGGATGTTATGTGGATTCATAGAGGGTTCTTGGTTTAGGGTTGAGTTTCTCAGCCTCTTGTTTTGCTTATCCATTCTCTTCAAGCATCATCTAAATCCTCAGACATTGTGATAGCGCTACTTTCATCTCCATTTCCTTCAGTAACATCATTCCCATTTTGTAGAAACTCTCATACTCAGCAGCATTAAGACTATCTAGATGTAATAGCCAGTTCCATTCTTCACATTTGTCATCTTGATGATCAATGACCCAACACTTATCGTATATCTTCTTTGGTGGTAACTCCCAGTGGGTAGCGTATCCAGACATCTTCATTACCTATAGTTTTCCACCAGCCACCACGTATAAAGTGGTTTTTTAGGTCCATTTCTATCCTAGCTTTCACTGTATTTCCGTACCTTGGTATGCAGTTTGTTGGGGTAGTTGAGACTTTCGTACCTATGAAACCAATGGCCTCATCAATAAATTTAACATTAAGATGGTCAAGTCGGATATATTTGAATTGACCTGTGAACACTTGATGTATGAAGTCATAATCTTAGCATCAGTTCCAGCTACAAATTTTTTGACCGCAAACAAAGCTTCTCCAATAATCCAGGGGCCTTCTCGAATGATTTCATCTTGTTCTTCCTCGCTATTCAGCCTGACTAGCATAAGGTTATGACCCATAATACGGATCTCCATGTTTCTATATTGTCTCCATAGCTGAGTTAATCTCTTCTATGATTATTCTCATAGGGATTTTGTCTTTGTGTATAAGTTTTCCTAAGATTGCACATGACCGTTCTTCGGCAGCTGCAGAAATAAGTGAAGAAGATCCAACAGCACCCCTTCTCTCCCCTTGGTATCTCTAAGGTTGCGTTTCTTAGTTGGCGAGACAGAAGATTGATTCTGTTAGCACGACCATTTGAACTGGAAGCCATTGTTTTGTATCTATATATATTGACTTCTTCGTAGTTAATTAAGGCTCAAAATGCTCATATATAGGAAGCCATTTCAAGATCACACCCCAGTAGTGGTGTTGGAGACTTGGAGTCTTAAGAAGAAAGATGGGGACTGAATCATATGTTAGGCAATGAAAAGCAATCTCAATTCGCTATGTAAATAATTAATTACGTACTGTGTCAAAATGGTGTATGTGGTTGGACAAAAGTTCAGTTGATCATCACTCACTCAAGAAATATATACGCCTAGTCTCAATGCATGAGGTATATTACGAGATAATTTAACTGGACCCTTGAAGTATTTTGAATAGTGCCCTGACCAGTCGTAAAATCAAGGGGATGACCTGTTAAACAGTTCTCTTCAAACTAGAAAATTGAGTTGAAACTTGAAAGTCATCAAGCGTGTTGATATTTCCATGAGTTCCACATATGACTAAGGTTTGGAAAATGACTAGGTTTCAATTGGGTACCAGTCCATTACATTCATTAAATTGAGTATAGTGCAGATGAGCTTATAGTCTAGTTTTTCCTATTCTTTTAAAGGAGTCTACTAAGGCATTTAATTAGTTCTTCTAGAAATAGTTTTCCACCTAATGTTTTGGAGTCGTCTCTCCTTCACTCCCGGCTGCAACTTGAAAATCATCAAGCGTGTTGATATTTCCGTGACTTCAACATGCATATGACTTAGGTTTGGAAAATGACCAGGTTTCAGTTCGGGTGCTAGTCCATTAGATACGTTAATTTGAGTACAATACAAATTGTTATACAGTCAAATTATAAATATATAATGATATTCTATGAAATCCATCTAGCAAATTCGTGCTTTTCCTTATATTACAACGAGCACGCTACTTTAGCATAACTATTGCACTTATATTACTTAATTTCTAAGTACTATATACAAGCACATACGACACTAAAACAAGGCATTGGTTACGAAGCATACGACTCTTGTTCGTGAATTTGGTCTATCACGACTCTTGTTCTCCCAGTGGGGTTTTCAGATAGACTGCCATTTTCTTTGGCACTCTTAGTATACCAAATCAGAAGCAAAAACATGCAGAGAGTTAGGGCTGATGCAACACCCACAGTGATGAAGACCCTCTGAAGCTATAAACAGACGAGCTGCTGGCTCGATGTTGTATTATTATTCTTCTGGGAAGTATCATAACATGAGTCGCTACCAAACCATTTTCTTACAACACCTTTCGTCTTATTTGCCTCTGCAAACTCCAACACTTTTATGAGAAACATAGGATACCCAGTGGAGAGTCAAGTGGAAACACCTGCAGGGTACAAAGCAAATGTATATATAAGGATCTCTGTACAGAAATTTACTTTTTTTGGTTAGACATGGAAAAAATGTTATGATGGAGTACTAAACTTCGAAGTTATAGAGAAGGGAGAAACATACAAAGCCGAAACCCCAGCTGGATATGTAGGTCCAGTAACTGCAGAACTCATCACAGTAATGTTCAAGGAAGACTTTAATATAAGGTATCTCATCGTAGATTGCAGAAACCCTTCTATTTCTTAGAGCGTCGGCATACCCTCTATTGTAGGAGAGTTCAACGAGCTTTGATGGTGGATATCCTAAACCTTTCAATAGCCCCGGTACAAATGATCCATTTTGGTACCCAACCGATCCAGTAATTGTTCCTATTTGAAGATTGTTGGCCGTTAACATAGATGTTAGATTTGCTATGAAGCATCCCATTAGAATATACACCGCAAAGCTCCACAGGCTCACGATGAATCTGGAGTAGTTACTTTCAAGTTTTTCTTCTGGAAAACACGAAGTCGCACATGAGTCTTTCTATCGTGAAACGGAAACAAAAATGGATGGAAAATTTGAACATATATGTATATACTTGTACTTACTGTGCGCAAAAACCGAAATTGAAAAGCTAAAGGAGAGATATTTCCCAATTGTTGTGATAATGGTCCTTGGAAGTCAGGGTTCTTCCCTTTCTCGAACATCCAAACAAAAACCCAGTCGACAGGAAGAATGCGATGGTTGTAAACCAAAGATCCATTGTCCAAGGCCATAGAAACCACCAGCGACCATTTAAAAAATTTTCATCGGTTCTTGGTATAATCATGCGAACTCCAGAATCTGAATATGGCTGACTAAACTCCACATATTTTGATCTGCTAGCAATAATAGTCAAAAAGAGAAAAAAAGAAAAAAAACTAACAATTATGTTCAAAAGATAAAAAATACTGTATGTTCACCTTTGTGTAGACACAATAAGTTAGATCATTGTAATCTCCTGCTGAAACTCCATTTATCTCATATGGGACATAATTGAATTCATATGGCAATCCCTGCATCACGTTTTCAAACACCTCTTTTGAAAAGCCAGTCACGTTCCACGAGTTAGTGTGGTTATCACGGATAGCATTCATGAACTCACCAAAACCAGTTTTATAAGGGACTCCAACAGTCAGGGTCATAGCTTTGGGAGTTACTTTGGATCCTCCTGGCCATGTTACACTAGCAAGGTCATAATCATCTGTTGAATAGTTTTTTTGCATTTTATTTTTATTAAGGCCTTTCTGAAAAGCCAACCCCTGGTGTCACAATATCCTATCGTACGATCTCTTTTGTTAAGCACGTTAACAATTCTGTAAGTATTAGACTTTAGTTGCCCGTCTATAAACTGAATCTCACCACTGAGACCCGTGAATTTTGCCGCTTGAATTATTTGCAAGATTTTCGAACCCATAGGAGAGACATCATTGTCAAACAAATCAGGCACATTTCGATTTCCTTTCTTATTTGCCGGTGGTGATGATGAGTTTTTATCGTTAAAATGCGGCTGAACTTTGTTAGTTACCATTGCCATCAGAAAAATTGCATCATATGCCCACAGTGCATGTATGCTGGGTTGTGATCTATATAATTCTGGATGCTCCTGCTTAAAACGCTTTTGGAATTGAATATTAAAATTCTCAAGGGACTGGGATTCTGGCACATCAGTTTTAACACCGATAACGCCATTCATTGAACGTAAAACAGAAGGCTTCATGTAGGACATAACATCAGCAATGGCAGTCGTGATAATCCACACATACCCGTTATCCATCATTCCCTGCTTTTGAACATTTAAAAAGAAAGTGGAACCTAAAGAGGGTGACATATGAACAATGAAGACCTTGGATCTCATGCTTTTTAACTCAAGCAAGCTATTGTTGATTATCGTCGCATTTGCCATGGTCAGTAGGATGGTTCTATTACATACATGAGCACCAGCATCAAAAAGAGCAACGGTAGGGGATGGTACTAGAGCAGACCCAACTTGGCTATCATCATGAATGATAGATAAATCCTTCAACTTGTATGCTTGAATGATGGCTGCAATAGCCTTTACTTGTGATGAGTCATTCTGGGCAACTCTAACAAGGTAAGGAACTTGAGTGGGAGAGATAGACGAGTGGGTTGGCGAGAAGGAGAGGATTGGTACATGAGCTTTGCTGCCAATATATGCAACAAATTCTCCACTCTACCGATGATTTACGTAGTGGATATCATCAAATACGTATTCGAGAAGGTGATGAATGGAAAACAGCTTTCAAGACAAAAGAAGGTTTGTATGAGTGGTTAGTCATGCCTTTTGGATTATCTAATGCTCCTAGTACTTTTATGCGCCTTATGAATCAAGTTCTGCAACCTTTTCTTGGAAAATTTTTCATCGTATATTTTGATGACATACTGATTTTTAGCAACAGTGAAGAAGAGCATATTTCACATCTATCTCAAGTCTTTAAAGCACTACAGGACAATGTTCTATATGTGAATCTAAAGAAGTGCACTTTCTTTACAAACAAAGTCACTTTCTTAGGATATGTTGTATCAGATACTGGTATTTCATGGATGATTCTAAAGTTAAGGCAATTGTGGATTGGCCTACTCCAACATCTATACGTGAAGTAAGAAGTTTTCATGGGTTAGCTTCGTTCTATAGAAGATTTGTGAGAAACTTAGTACTATTGCAAATTGGTTTGATGATTGTTTGAAGTGTGATACTTTTGAATGGACTGAAGAAGTGAGATAAGAGCTTTAATCTTCTTAAGAAAAATTGTGCAGCTGCACTCTGTTCTTGCCATGCCAAATTTTGATAAACCTTTTGAGATTCATTGTGATGTACTTTGTTGGCATTGGTGTCTGTGTTATCTCGGAAGGACATCCAGTTGCATACTATAGTGAAAAGAATTGGATACTAGAAAAAAGTGGTCGACTTATGAGTTAGAATTAATTGCTCTAGTTCAAGCTCTTAAGAATTGGCATCCTTATCTTATTCACAGGTGAGTTCATTGTCAACAACGATAATCAAGCTCTCAAGTTTTAAAAACTTCGAACAAAGGTCAATAGGATGCATGATAGGTGGTTATCAACTATCAATCAATATACATTTTCCATTAAACATCAAAGTGGAAAACTTAATCAAGTTGCTTGATGCTTTGAGTAGAGGAGCTCATCTTTTAGTTACTCTTAAACATGAGAGTTTAGCTTTTGATTTCTTGAAAGATATATATGGTGAAGATAAAGATTTTAAAAATTTATGGGAAAAGTGTGGTTCTTTAACAAGCAGTGTTGATGATTATCTCATTCAAGATGGTTTTCTTTTTAAAGGAAATCGTTTATGTATACCACAGTTGTTCTTTACGTCTTCATTTGATCCAAGAATTACATGGAAGTGGCTTAGGAGGACATTTTGGACGTGATAAAACCATTGCTTTGGTTGAGGAACGTTATTTTTGGCCTTCAATAAAACGAGACATTCATAAGTACGTACAACAATGCATGGTTTGTCAGCAATCTAAAGGTAATATTCAAAACACTGGATTATATACTCCACTTCCAATTCCTGAGGCACCTTGGGTGGATATTAGTATGGACTTTGTGCTTGGTTTACCATGTACTGCCAGAAAGAATGATTCTATTATGGTGGTTGTTGATCGTTATTCAAAAATGGCTCACTTCATAGCATGCAAAAAAACTACAGATGCCTCCAATGTTGCTTATTTATTCTTCAAAGAAGTAGTACGTCTGCATGGAATTCCCAAGACAATTACTTCTGATGAGACACTAAGTTTTTAAGCTACTTTTGGAAGTCTTTATGGATGCGTCTGGGAACTAAACTTCAATATAGTACAACTGCTCATCCTCAAACAGATGGACAAACTGAAGTTGTCAATCGATCTCTCGGGAACCTGATTAGAGCAAAGGTTATTGGTGGAAAAGAGAAGCAATGGGATAATTTCCTTCCAACATGGAATTTGCTTATAACACTTCGATCAATCGATCCACAAGTAAGATACATTTTGAGATTGTTTATTCTAAGGTTCCTAATCATATTTTGGATCTGGTGGTACTTCCAAAACTGCGTAAATCAAATGTTAAGGTAGATAACTTTATTGAGAAAGCTTCACTCATACATCAAGAAGTAAAGTCCAAGCCTGCAGATTCTAACAACAAGTACAAGGAAGTTGCAAATAAGCATAGAAGACTTAAGACTTTTGATGAAGGAGAATTGTTTATGATTCATCTCAGAAAAGAAAGATTTCCTACTAGGACTTACAACAAGACCAAGATGAAGAAATATGGACCATTCAAGATTTTGAAGAAAATCAGTGATAATGCATATGTTATTGATCTTCCATCAACTTGGAACATCTATAATATATTCAATGTGCAAGAAATTTTCACTTTTCATGGAGAGAATGAAGTTCTTTCTATTCGTTAACTCGAGGACGCGTTTCTTTCAAGAAGGGGGGACTGATGTAGTACATATTACTATGTATCAACCATGACAGTTGACACCTGAAGCGTGTATCAACTATGACAGATTGATCCCTACTACGTGTATCAACTGTACAGTTGATCCCATCTGCTTGTTTTAGTTAACTTGCATGGCAAGTCCTATTCTTTCCTAGTTTGTTTTGATTTCCTTTTCTTTTCGGTTTAGCTCGGTTCTTGTGAACCTATTTAAAGGCTTTGCCTTCTTGTTTAGAGATTCATCTTATTATCAATATTACTATCAAGTTTGTTTATTAATCTTTTACCCTAGAATCTTGATCCTAGAATCAGTTTTCTATTAAGTTTATGACGAAACTTAAACCTAACCCTGTTACCCTTATCTGTGCTACACTAACAAGTCTGAGAAACGACACTCTTTTAACCACTATATCACAACCACATCACAAGGCAAGGTGCGGTTTGGCTTGGTATGGTAGGGCCAAGGTTTGGCATGCCAGTTAGCACATGGATGCGGCTAGCACGGCTAGGGCCAAGGCAAGGTGCGGTTTGGCTTGGCATGGTGGGGCCAAGGGTTTGGCATGCCATTGGCACATGGTGCGGCTAGCATGGCTAGGGCCAAGGCAAGGTGAGGTTTGGCTTGGCATGGTGGGGCCAAGGGTTTGGCATGCCGTTGGCACATGGCTCGGGCCAAGGCAAGGTGTGGTTTGGCTTGGCATGTGGGGCCAAGGGTTTGGCGTGAATGGTTTGGCTTGGTATGGCGGGGCCGAGGGCTTGGCATGACATGGGACGCATGGTGCGGCTAGCATGGCTAGGGCGAGGCAAGGTGAGGTTTGTCTTGGCATGTTGGGGCCAAGGGTTTGGCATGCCGTTGGCACATGGTGCGGCTAGCATGGCTGGGGCCAAGGCAAGGTGTGGTTTGGCTTGGCATGGTGGGGCCAAGGGTTTGGCATGCCGTTGGCACTTGGCGCGGCTAGCATGGCTAGGGCCAAGGCAAGGTGCGGTTTGGCTTGGCATATGGGGCCTAGGGTTTGGCGTGAATGGTTTGGCTTGGCATGGCTCGAGCCAAGGGCGCATGTATGCGGCTAGCATGTATAGGGCCAAGGAAAGGTGCGGTTTAGCTTGGCATGTAGGACAAGGGTTTGTGGTTGGCATGGTTTGCCATTGGCGCAGGGTCGCGACTAGCATGGTTGGCATGCCTTGGCGCCGGTAGGTGTGGATGGCATGGTTTGCCATTGCCACACGGGGTGCGACTAGCATGGTTGGCATGCCTTGGCGTGGTAGGTGTGGTGGTAGTTTTCCATTGGCATGTGAGTGCGGCTAGCATGGTTGGCATGCCTTGGCGCGGTAGGTGTGGCTGGCATGGTTTGCCATTGGCACAGGGGTGCGGCTAGCATGGTTGGCATGCCTTTGCGTGCGGTAGGTGTGGTCGGCATGATTTGCCATTGGCACGAGGGTTCGGCTAGCATGGTTGGCATGCTTTGGAGCTGGTAGGGATATGAGTCGGCATGATGAGCCATTGGCACAGGGGTGCGGCTATCATGGTTGGCATGCCTTGCGCGCGGTAGGATTTGGCTGGCATGATAAGCCATTGGCACGTGCGGTGTGAGAATTAGGGTTTTGGCTTGTCGAAACCCTAATTAACATTAAAAAAAGGTACCATGGTAATTTTCTCGCAGACAAATTAAAGGGTTCAATAAATGTGCTTGGTTTAGACATTATTACTCAAGTTCTGTGACGCCACTGTCTGACTAGGGTTTTACGACTTTACCCCTAAGTTAAAAACCACCATCAACAGCTGATCATCCCCGTTTCCCAAAGTTTCATGCGCTTCAGTAGGTCTCAGGTTCGAGCCCCCAATGGCGTAATATTGCAGGAATTAAAATGGAAGGTAGTGTTAGCTTTCCCCTCATCCGGCTCTCGCGCTCCTCATTGTCTAGGTTACCCATGAGGCTCATCTGGTAGGTTAGCACGACAACTCGTTCAATTAATGTAGTAGTATGTCGTTGGAGCTTAGCTTGTTAGGCTTCCAACTAGTTAATATAATATTCTTTATCCAATAAAATATAATATAGACAAATATATTTTATTTAACATCAATATATACAAATATTGCTTATAACCAAATATGTGAAGAAGAGCAAAAAAAATCGGATCAAATCCAACCGATTTGAATCATAATAAAAGAAACCTATTATAGGGGCTCTAAACATTGGGTTTTGAGGGCTCACAAGATGACAAAATCGGTTTATGAAATAGTAATCAACAAAACCCCATATCCAAATATTTTTTGTAGTGGCTAAATTACCCTCCATGAATTATAAAATTAAATTTATTACCTTCTCTTTCTCTTTTCATTCATAAATCATGATGAAGATGATGATTATAATTTCATCATGATGAAGATGATGATCATATACAAAAAATTAAATCTATTATCTTCTCCTTCTCTTTTCATTCATAAATCATGATGAAGATGAGGATCATAAAAATACCCTATTATTCTTCTTTCTCTCTTCTTATTCTCCGTCGCGATGAAGAAGAAGATCACGAAAAGCAAAAACTAAGAAAACCCATCACTTATTTTTGCTTTTGAAATCCCCCAACTTTGAACTATAAGCTCATCTACGGTTGGGAAAATTCATACTTCCCAACCGTAAGTACAAGTTACAGTATGGAAGTAAGATTTTATCATACCGTAGGACTTTTGAACCCAGTATATACGGTTTGGAGTTCTTAACTCCAAACCGTAGATGACTTACGGTTGGGTTTCCCAACCGTAGACAAAGCCTAAGGTTTGGTTTCCCCCACCATAGACTGTGCTTACGGTTGGGAAACCCAACCGTAGACAGTTCTGAAACTATTTTTTCAAAAACCTAATTCGATCGATTCTGCCTATCCATGCATTAAAACTAATGAAATAAGATGGGTTTTTTGATTGTTACCTTATTAAAGTCATTGTGGGTGGATTAAGTGGTGTTAACCGATAATGAATTATTTTGAGAATTGATGATTAATCGAAGAAATATGCGATGGAGGTGATGGGGAAGAAGAAAATGGAAGAGTTAAAAAGAGAGGAATGAAAACAAATTAGTTTTAAGTTTCAATATTTAATAGGTTAAGGGTATTTTAGTATTTTTCTTATGAATTAGGTCCCTTATCTTCATTGTAGGATATTTGAATCCTTAGGAGCCCTCAAAACTCTTTTCTTGGAGCCCCTATAAGATTTTAGAGATAAGAATTAGAAATACTCCTTCGGTTCATAAAAAGAAGTTACTTTTGTTTTTTCAAGTTGACATATTTTTAGGCTAAAATGAAAAAGTGATAACACTTATTTTCTAAAAACGTAGGTAGTATAAAGTTACAAACGGAGGAGAAGAGACGATCCCGACAACCATGAAACCTTTTCCCGTTAGACTATTTATTCAATAAATAAATTTTATTGTTTCTTTTCTTTCACGGATCATGGAAGCTGGAATGACATATGTCTCTGATATTATTCCACTAAGATTCCACACGCTGCCATTGACGTAACACATGATTGCATGATTAAGGCATGATCCTGCGATTTGCCTCAGGAAAAATTCAACCACAGAGTAGAAAAATAAAATAACTCTCTACCTATTGTTTTCACATAGACGTCCTTGCATGCTTTAGTTTCCATAACACGAAACATTTGAAAGTTTAAATATTTTCTTTTAATCTGTGTCACCTTGGGATTTGCTGAAACTAGTTGACACTGATCAAATATAAGCTGTAGACACGCAAATGATTAAATATCATTCTAGAATAGAAATAAACTATATCTAATTAACATACTTATATCACTATCATCAAGTAACCTCGGTCGGGGAGGGCAACTTAGTTAGCCTTGAAGTCAAGACCAAGAGGCCTAGAAATAATCCAGCAATAAAGATCATACAACCGGTTATAAGAAAATCCTATGTTCAGAAATGAAGCTGATGGCAATCCATGTATAACCGCTTTAAATTTAGTAAATGCTTTATGCCTCCCAAAGCCTCGCTTTCACCGGATCCAAGTTTCAAAAGAGATCATGTTCGTTTTTGAGCCGGGTCTAGCGTGGAGGACGTAAAGGGAAGACGCCATATATAGTTGGACTAAGTTTCGGATAGGCTGATATGAAATTAGTGTCGTGATCAAAACTCTGGGAAGGGTTTGCTGGCTGGCCTGACCTCTCAGAAGTATTCCCTGCCTCAGTTCCTAACCACAAAAAGGAGTAAAAAAAAATTTTGACAATCATAATCAACTTAGAATTTGTTAATAAATACTAATTGTTAATTGTTGTTGACATTTTTGATAGTTACCTTATTGATTGGTAGAAATTATCTTGATATATAAATAAAATGATACCGTCCGAATGAAAAAACCAGGAAATTTCCGTTGAAACCTTCGATATTTCTTATGTGGAAGCTAATAAATATGAAGAAAGCAAATCAAAACATCGGGGTACATTTTAATGTGATTTTTCATTTTTATAACAATGAAAAAATTAAGTCGATTTCTCATCTTTCTATTCTTCAGTCTTCCACTCTCCTTTGTCGAAACTCAAAACAATGGGGTCAGGGATGGCAAAGCCATTTTTCACGTTGGGGTGATTCTGGATTTGACTTCCACTGTCGGGAATGTTACTGATACATGCATTTCTATAGCAATTTCCAATTTCTACAAAATTCATCCTAACCAGAATACGAGGGTAGTTACTCATATACGGGATTCTAAAGGTGATCCTATTACTGCGACCACTGCAGGTATGTTTTGTAATATATCATTTGTTAAGCCAATTTCCTAATTCGATTCAACGAATTTTCATTACGAACAAAATACGTTATGATTGTGCACCGTATTCTATGTTTTTGAAGTTCTACGACTGTTGTTTTTGCCACCGTCGCCTAAAGTTTCAAATAAACTAGAACAGTTATTATAAAGATGCTTAAGATGCATGCATACATCTTTGACGAATGCGTTTCTTAAATCTAGCTTAATTGCATCTAGACTTTTCAGGTACGGTGTTTCCTCTGTGTGTACTAATCTGCTCTATAATTTACTTTACAGCCTTAGATTTGATAAACACTGTGGGGGTGAAAGCAATCATAGGCCTAGAATCATCGGTAGGAGGAGAATTTGTTGCATATATTGGTAGCAAAGCTCATGTACCAATCCTCTCCTTCTCGCCAACCCACTCGTCTATTTCTCCCACTCAAGTTCCTTACCTTGTTAGAGTTGCCCAGAATGACTCATCACAAGTAAAGGCTATTGCAGCCATCATTCAAGCATACAAGTTGAAGGAGTTATCTATCATTCATGATGATAGCCAAGTTGGGTCTGCTCTAGTACCATCCCTTACCGTTGCTCTTTTTGATGTTGGTGCTCATGTATGTAATAGAACCGTCCTACCGACCATGGCAAATGCGACGATAATCAACAATAGCTTGCTTGAGTTAAAAAGCATGAGATCCAAGGTCTTCATTGTTCATATGTCACCCTCTTTAGGTTCCACTTTCTTTTTAAATGTTCAAAAGCAGGGAATGATGGATAACGGGTATGTGTGGATTATCACGACTGCCATTGCTGATGTTATGTCCTACATGAAGCCTTCTGTTTTACGTTCGATGAATGGTGTTATCGGTGTTAAAACTGATGTGCCAGAATCCCAGTCCCTTGAGAATTTTAATGATCAATTCCAAAAGCGTTTTAAGCAGGAGCATCCAAAATTATATACATCACAACCCAGCATACATGCACTGTGGGCATATGATGCAATGTTTCTGATGGCAATGGTAACTAACAAAGTTCAGCCGCATTTTAACGATAAAAACTCATCATCACCACCGGCAAATAAGAAAGGAAATCGAAATGTGCCTGATTTGTTTGACAATGGTGTCTCTCCTATGGGTTCGAAAATCTTGCAAATAATTCAAGCGGCAAAATTCACGGGTCTGAGTGGTGAGATTCAGTTTATAGACGGGCAACTAAAGTCTAATACTTATAGAATTGTTAACGTGCTTAACAAAAGAGATCGAACGATAGGATATTGGACACCAGGGGTTGGCTTTTCGAAAGGCCTTAATAAAAATAAAATGCAAAAAAACTATTCAACAGATGATTATGACCTTGCTAGTGTAACATGGCCAGGAGGATCCAAAGTGACTCCCAAAGCTATGACCCTGACTGTTGGAGTCCCTTATAAAACTGGTTTTGGTGAGTTCATGAATGCTATCCGTGATAACCACACTAACTCGTGGAACGTGACTGGCTTTTCAAAAGAGGTGTTTGAAAACGTGATGCAGGGATTGCCATATGAATTCAATTATGTCCCATATGAGATAAATGGAGTTTCAGCAGGAGATTACAATGATCTAACTTATTGTGTCTACACAAAGGTGAACATACAGTATTTTTTATCCATGTAACATAATTGTTTAGTTTCTTTTACTTTATTTATTTTTATTTTATTTTATTTTTCTAATGGACAAATGATGTGAAAACATGCAGCAATTTGATGCCGTCGTGGGAGATGTGACTATTATTGCTAGCAGATCAAAATATGTGGAGTTTAGTCAGCCATATTCAGATTCTGGAGTTCGCATGATTATACCAAGAACCGATGAAAAATTTACCAATGGTCGCTGGTGGTTTCTATGGCCTTGGACAATGGATCTTTGGTTTACAACCATCGCATTCTTCCTGTCGACTGGGTTTTTTGTTTGGATGTTCGAGAAAGGGAAAAACCCTGAATTCCAAGGACCATTATCACAACAATTGGGGAAATATCTCTCCTTTAGCTTTTCAATTTCGGTTTTTGCGCACAGTAAGTACAAGTATATACATATATATTCAAATTTTCCATCCATTGCAAGTTTTATTTTTGCTTTATCCAAGTTAGTTTGAGCAATTTGTTTCCGTTTCATGATAGAAAGACTCATGTGCGACTTCGTGTTTTCCAGAAGAAAAACTTGAAAGTAACTACTCCAGATTCATCGTGAGCCTGTGGAGCTTTGTGGTGTATATTCTAATGGGATGCTTCATAGCAAATCTAACATCTATGTTAACGGCCAACAATCTTCAAATAGGAACAATTACTGGATCGGTTGGGTACCAAAATGGATCATTTGTACGGGGGCTCTTGAAAGATTTAGGATATCAACCCTCAAAGCTCGTTGAACTCTCTACAATAGAGGAGTATGCTGATGCTCTAAGAGATGGAAGGGTTTCTGCAATCTACGATGAGATACCTTATATTAAAGTCTTCCTTGAACATTACTGCGATGAGTTCACAGTTACTGGACCTACATATCCAGCTGGGGGTTTCGGCTTTGTATGTTTCTCCCTTCTCTATAACTTCGAAGTTTAGTACATCATAACATTTTTTCCATGTCTAACCAAAAAAAGTAAATTTCTGTACAGAGATCCTTATATATCCATTTGCTTTGTACCCTGCAGGTGTTTCCACTTGACTCTCCACTGGTATCCTATGTTTCTCATAAAGTGTTGGAGTTTGCAGAGGCAAATAAGACGAAAGGTGTTGTAAGAAAATGGTTTGGTAGCGACTCATGTTATGATACTTCCCAGAAGAATAATACAACATCGAGCCAGCAGCTTCGTCTTTATAGCTTCAGAAGTGTCTTCATCACTGTGGGGGTTGCATCAGCCCTAACTCTCTGCATGTTTTTTGCTTCTGATTTGGTATATAAGAGTGCCAAAGAAAATGGCAGTCTATCTGAAAACCCCACTGGGAGAACAAGAGTCGTGATAGACCAAATTCACGAACAAGAGTCGTATGCTTCGTAACCAATGCCTTGTTTTAGTGTCGTATGTGCTTGTATATAGTACTTAAAAATTAAGTAATATAAGTGCAATAGTTATGCTAAAGTAGCGTGCTCGTTGTAATATAAGGAAAAGCACGAATTTGCTAGATGGATTTCATAGAATATCATCATCATTATTTGTAATTGGGACAGCGTCTTATTTTTGCCATTTTCAGTCAAAATGTAAATATTTTCAAGGCCTATTGAAACTGAAATTGTCTATTATTTGTACAACCTTCTAATTGTACTCAACCTAACGAATGAAATGGCCGGACTGGCACTATAACCACAAAAATTTGATGGAAAATTCCTAGTTTTTTCATTCGGGTGGTATCATTTTATCAAGATAAATTCGATCAATCAATAAGGTAAGTTTTAAAAATGTCAACGACAATTATTAAACAACAAAGTGTGGTGTAAGTGTTGTTCATAAGAAATTAGACTGTATAACAATCTGTATTGTACTCAAATTAACGTATCTAATGGACTAGCACCCGAACTGAAACCTGGTCATTTTCCAAACCTAAGTCATATGCATGTTGAAGTCACGGAAATATCAACACGCTTGATGATTTTCAAGTTGCAGCCGGGAGTGAAGGAGAGACGACTCCAAAACATTAGGTGGAAAACTATTTCTAGAAGAACTAATTAAATGCCTTATTAGTAGACTAGCTCCTTTAAAAGAATAGGAAAAACTCTTCAATTTTCTGAGGTGTTGAACTGTTCATAACAAAGAACCAGTATTTCAAACCTGCATGGAGTTGGTCCCCATTTTTCATTGGACTCGAAAGACTCCAACACCAGTGGGGTATGATTTGAATACTTAACAGATTTCCTTGTTTTGCATTCAGGCGGTATCGATTTATATATCAAGATAATTTCTACCAATCAGTAAGGTAACTATCGATAATGTCAACGACAATCATTTAATAACAAAGTCTAGTGTCAGTGTAATTTGTCCATATAAGAAACTAGACTATAACCCATCTGCACTATACTCAATTTAATGAATGTAATGGACTGGCACCCGAATTGAAACCTAGTCATTTTCCAAACCTTAGTCATATGTGGAACTCATGGAAATATCAACACGCTTGATGACTTTCAAGTTTCAACTCAATTTTCTAGTTTGAAGAGAACTGTTTAACAGGTCATCCCCTTGATTTTACGACTGGTCAGGGGCACTATTCAAAATACTTCAAGGGTCCAGTTAAATTATCTCGTAATATACCTCATGCATTGAGACTAGGCGTATATATTTCTTGAGTGAGTGATGATCAGCTGAACTTTTGTCCAACCACATACACCATTTTGACACAGTACGTAATTAATTATTTACGCGGGGAATTGCTTTTCATTGCCTAACATATGATTCCTGAAGTCTAATTCTCTTCAATTTCCTGTAAGGCATTCTTCAGTCCCCATCTTTTCTTCTTAAGACTCCAAGTCTCCAACACCACTACTGGGGTGTGATCTTGAAATGGCTTCCTATATATGAGCATTATTAATTAATTAAGTTTAAATTGATTGAATAGATTAAAACTTTTGAATTTTAAGTTATGAAATTTTGTTTTTGATTGATGATTTTTTTTTATTTTTTTTTGAGAATATCTCTTGCAACGAAAATGAAGCACACAACCGAAATACTTCTACAAGGGGATTGCAAATCTGTTATATGAAATCATACTCAAAATCAAAGAATAAATCAACACTTTCAGTTCTGAAAGTATGAAAAGCCGGCAAGGTCGACTAATGAAGATCATGCCGGCCAAAAGTGGCCGGCAAGATCTTCATCGTCGACCACGCCGGCCAAAAGTGGCCAAAGCATGATCTTCATCATCGACCTTGCCGACTTTTGTTTTTTGACATACGAGAGATGACATAAAATTATTGGTCGGGCAAGGTATTCAAAAATACCCTTCCGGCTGTTTTTGGCCGGCAAGGTATTCAAAAAATACCCTTTCGGCTGTATTTGGCTGGCAAGGTATTCAAAAAATACCCTTCCGGATGTATTTGACCGGCAAGGTATTCAAAAATACCCCGCCAATTGTTGAAAAATTCTATCGCCGCCATGGTCGTTATGAAAAGCTCGGCAAGATATGCATGTTACGACCTTGCCGACCAAAAACACGAAATCATAATTTTCGATTTCTAACCTAATATAACAATCAAATCACACAACACAATGATGGGTTTGAGTTTAAACATCATTTATAGTCTTCTTTTCATTTCATTTGTAGAGTCAACAATTTTTTTGGAAAATCAAACTTGAAGATTTTTATATGGCTTTGGTTGATGGAAGATGAAGATGAAGATGAAGAAGAAGAGAAGATTAAGAGTTGGTTAGTTTTTTAATTTTAGGGTTAATGAAATTAAGAAATGGGTTTATTTTTAAGATTTAATTAGTTCAAGGGTATTAAAGTAAAATCACCCTTTTTAATAATGACACACCATGTCCCCTTGAAATTGGGTATACCCCAATTAATCTGGGTATACCCCAATCAAGCCAGGTATTAATTCGGTCATTATTTCAAATACTTAGAGCATCTCCAATGGGACACTCTTAACTTCCTATTAACTAGGCCACATAGGATTTATACGGTTTTTAATCAAAATTCTTCTCCAACGGGAATGTGAGGGCTAAATGTGAAGGTGATGTGGAAGGTAGTTACACTAACATCCTCAAACTCATCCTCTAGTTTTAGAGGTTCTTTTAGAGGATGTAAACATCCTAGTCACCAATATCTATGGTTGTTAACATATTGATCAAATATTTACTTTTAAAATCAAGGGTTTAAAAAGTTCCTAACCAATGTAGAGATATATATGGTTGGAGACTATCTTTCAGATATTCCTAAAATTATGAAAATATTAGACTTTAAGTTTTTAAAGGATGTGTTCTTACATAAACCAAGTAGGAAGCACACCACAACCCGTAGGAGATGCTCTTACATGTTTGTTGGTGTTTATGTTCTACAATTTTTGTATACACCATTTAGATCATGGTTTTTCATATAATCCAACAAGATGATAATTGAAACTAAATACTCAATTCTCATTCATTCTGACCCCACTTTTTGATGATGTGGATAGCTACAATGATAGCATTGAGAAATAAAGCTCTCTCATTGATTGTGACCCCACGAAAGTAAAACTGCTCATTTTTGTTACACCTGATTTACACCTTCAACTTCCCCTCACTCGAATATATGTAACCCCCACTTCATCGACCACTTCCTATCTCCACTAATTTTTAACTGTCAGTAATCAAAGTTCGAGAAATCAAAAGCAGGTAGCCAACTAAAGTAATCTATCCTTCAATAACTAAAACTGCCACTTTTTCCTATTCCAAGTCGCTATGATCAAAACTAATCTGTTCTACTTCCCACCAAGGAATCAAAGTATCAAAGGTAACTTTTGTTTATAATCTCTCAGAATTTTTTAGTTCACATACTTATTAATTAACTAAACTAAAGATTGATTGTACTTAGGTTTCTCAAAAGCCTGAAAAGCCTTACAGGCGATGATGATTCATGATTCTGCATTTTTTCGCCAGTATTTGGGGTAAGCCTAGCCTAAGGCCCTAAATCTAATGCCACTATATTGTTTCTTTAGATATTTGAAAATATATATTACAGTGTTTGAATGGGATTTAGTCGTTAAATATTTGTTTGTATTAATGTCACAATCAATGTTTTATATGACTAAATGAGAACTTCTTTCCATGTTTCAAATTATTTAAGATTGGTTTTCAGTTGGCGCTCTTTAAATGTTTGTTGAACTACTTCAACAAAAAGGAATGCGAATGAAAAAGATCGGCATCAGGCGGAGAAACTGACCATTATCAGGTTCGTTTCCTGAGATGATTTGTATGATAAGGTTCATGGCTTTCTCTTGAGCAACCAGACATATTTGTTTCCACAATTGGGGTAGTGTTTAAGTGAATGGTTTTGTTGCAACAGTATTTATCAATTGAGATTAATATTTCGTTGTCCGTGAAAGCTTCGGTATCAATTATGCCTGAGTTTGTAAATGTTAAGAAAAGCACTGCTACCGATCACAAAGAAAGAAAAGAGAAGCATTTCATGGTCATTAGTCTATTGTACAAATTTATACTTAGCCAAATGTTCCTGTACAATTTTTAACACTTTAAGGTTTCAGCTAAAAAATTCATTTATGAGTTACTTCATTCCTTTTCTTTTCATAATGAAATTAACTTTCTGGGGTTATTTATGCATCCTCTATCTTGTCTTTGTATTCTCTAGCAGATATTAGAGGAGTGAATGGAGTCGCATTTTACCTAAGCCTCATATTTGAGTCTGCAGGTAGAACTCAATTGATTTTACATACCATTTTCGTTAGCTACCTGTAATAACGAAAGTTACAGCAGGCATATAGTTTCTTCTCTCTGTCAATATTGAATTATATGTTTTTATGTTGGTATTGGTTTGTAGAACTCAGATTTAGAGCGGCAACAACTTTAGAACTTAGATAATCAACATAAAATGTTAAAATCTGTCTATGACAATTTGAAGTTAACATGCTCAACTGAGCATATTTGCATTATTGCATAGTTACAATTACAATTTGATCGTAAAATGCTACATTGGAAGGAACCAATGGCGATTTCTGGAACTGTTTTGATGTACAGTTTCCTTTCGAGATTCTAACCTTTAATAATTGTTGCACGAAAAGCATCTTCCTTTCAAGAAAACTTTCCCTTTTGGCCATCTGTAGTTTGTACACGGTAAGGAATATACAGGGTACAAATAGAAGTAGGTTGTAGAGACTAGTTCCTAAAAGTAGAACACAATTTCCCACAATGATATCACTGAGCTTTCATTGGGAAATGACCCCTATTTATAGTTATTTCATCAAATGGGAGTGTTAGGTGTGTGTCCTTTTCTATTTTCCTTATCTTACTACTGCCTCTTCTGACTGTACAACTGTACCTCAGATTCTTCTAGAAGGTATGTCCTTTCTAACCGCTGCATGTGCGTTTGGACGCTATGGGGAATGACTCGTTCAATAACACCTCTTTCGGGATAAGGGGAGGACCTGATGCCTCCCCATTAGGTGGGGCACTGCTTCATGCCTTCTTTTGGATACGGGGGGGCCGCACTTCTTCCTTGGTATTTTTTCAGGTATCTACATAGTTCTCCGTGTGGTTTTCCGGAAAAAAATATTTATACTTTGTGATCAGATGGACACATAAGAGAGGTGGCATTGCCTTCGCTTCAAAATAATCGATCACCGGGGCTACTCTGCATATTCTCATGCCGACTTCCTTTAACGTCGGTGAATGTTACTACGAATGTGCATTGTACTTGACATTGTGATGTTTTTCATATTTTGTAGCAACATGAGCTTCTACGCCGCTTATGCACAAGTATATATTTCTTACTTCTACACTTCACTATAATTTGGTTCCCTCCATAATTTATGAGCTGATCTCTAGAATTTGAATAAAAATTCCAGGAACTGCTTGATGAAATATATAACACACATTTATACATGTATATAAATCTAGCGTCCGCTTAGTTTTTATTGTATTTGGTTTGGATTTTTTTTTTTAAAATTGCAGCCCAGATCTCCACCATTTCCATGCCATACCGAGTAAAACGCATAGAAGAGTTTGTGAAAGAATTTGAAAGTCAGGGTACTTGAAGTAATTTAATCGAGACTCTTCTCCTATACTGAAAATACCCTTTTACTTTTTGTTTAAACTAACATATTCGAAGGAAATTTTCCAAACCAAGATCAGCACTAGAGGCGTCGAAACTTGAAATATAACACGGTTAACGAAGGCTAATTACCAAACACTGGAGTATCTTTCAGCAGCTTGGGAAATAACATGATTACAATGGGTCTCTCATAGTAAGTCAGTCGTCCGCATATGCATACATGTCGTTAATAATCAAGTTGAAATGCTTTTTAACATTAATTTGAAGGTATTTTTCTCACATTGTTGTTAAGGTTTGTGCAAAGGGTGAAGAAGATTCAAAAGCTTGAAAAGTCCATATGGAAAAGAATTCATCACTATTTGTTGAATTTGAAAAGAAATTCAATCTCATTTTCTAGATTCTAAATTTTTATTATATGTTAGAAAGTTTGTACTTAGAAAATATGTGAACAATAATACTGTATTTCATTGTGTAATCTACTATGCAGTATATTACAGAGTGTCGATACAAAAGTTATACCAGATAATTTAACAATCAGTTGCTAATTAAGCGTTGGAGAATTTTAATGTAAGATTGTGAATTGAATATTGGGTCCATATTTTAAGTTCAAAATATAATGAACTTTGGGACTTACTTGATGCATAAATGTTTGCCAAGTGAACAAAAACACATACTACCCGGTGCATCGCACGGGTTACTATCTAGTATACAATGAAAAATCATAAATAATAACACTCAAATGATTTTTAATACATGGTAATACTAAAAAAATATTTTTATAGTAAAATATATGCCGAATTTTACGTGTCGAATTGAGATATGTTAAACGCATTATACACGAATATGCACATTTCCGCATTTTTCCCGAATCACGATTATTGACCGCATATTTGACCGAACTAATATTTCGTCCAGCCGATTAATGAGCACACTTTTGCCGATCCGAATTTTTGCCGCTCGCCGAATTGCTAACTAGGGCTCGGCGTATGTGGGAGTAGTTTTATAGAAACACAAAGAAACACGTTTATATGAATTAGGAATGGTTGTTGACCCAAAAGTTTGATTCTTCTTTTTCTTAGAATCCTATTATTGGGGCTGTAGGGGCTGGGTCTTTTTGGGGCTTAAAATACTAATTGCAACCCAAACATGATTGGGGGAGACCTAACCTATGTAAAATATCAAAAATACCATTACCCTTAAATAAAAATCTAACTTTTTAAATCAATCATCTTCTCCTTCTTCTCCTTTTCTTGATCATATATCGTGATGAACATGATGATCATCGTGATGAAAATGATAATCATAAAAAAACTTAAATCTATTATTCTTCTTCCTCTTTTCTTCTTCTCCATCGCATCGCGATGTCATAAAAAGAAAAAACTAAGAAAACCCACCATTTATCTTTGTTATTGATTGCCAAAAAGCTTTGATTCGATTAAATGAGAGTTAAAAAAAATATATTTCTGAAACTGTTTACGGTTGGGAGTTCTTAATTTCCCAACCGTAAATCATACTTTACGTCTTAGAAAATAGGATTTCCTAGACGCAATTTGGTTTACGGTTTGGACAACTAAAACTCACGGCCGTAAAATGCTGTTTACGGTTAGGAAATCCTAGCCATAAGCGATTCTGATAATCACGAAAAGAAAAATAAAACAGAGGTTGAGTTTCGGTTAGGTTTCTGAACCGTAAATCACAAATATGGTTGGAAAAATTAAAATTCCCAGTCGTAGATGTCGTTTACGGTTAGAATTTCCTAACCGTAAGTTAACAAAAAATTCCAAAATGAAAATATTTGCATTTTAATTTTATACTCTTGGAATGAGTACGTACTAGTTTATTTATGCTCGGTTTTAGAATGAGTAGTACTTTATACTCGATTTCTAAAAGAATATCCGATCATACTCGATTCTATCAAATCATTATATCAGATCATACTCGATTTTAAAATTTGATACCCAATTTCAGAAAGAGTATGATTTCATAACCGATTTCAAAATGAGTATAACTTTATACTCGATTTCAGAACGAGTATAACTTTATACTCGATTCCAAAGAGTATAAGTTCATACTCGATTTAAGACTGAGTATAAAGTGATACTAATTCTATGTTCATAAAATAAGTACCAGTACATATTCAATCTAAAAAGAGTTTACCTATTTACTCATTTTCATATAGAGTAGAGCGATCATTACGGCTGAGAAATGTTAACTTCTGAGCCGTAAATTAGGTAGACGGTTGGGAAACTTGGAAATCCTAGCCGTAAATGTATGGTTACGGTTAGGACATTCTAGCCGTGTGTACCACACCACCTGTAGGTTTTTTGTGTTACGGCTTGGTCGACCTATCAATTTCCTAGCCGTAATCGGAAAGCGGTTAGGAAAACCATACGTATAGTTTTACGGTTGGGAAGTACCTAGCCGTATATTACTCTGATAACCAAAAAAACAATGGACTCCTGGTTACGGCTAGGTATCATGTCTGTAACTCAGCCGTAACATTCTGGGCAATATAATGGCCAGAAGTTATTCACTTACCATCCGTTATTTGTATTTACGGCTGGGAGTTCCTCAATTTCCAAATGTGGTTATCTATTTACGCCTGGTTCGACACATTTTCCTAGCCGTAACAGGTAAAAAACTCAGATTTTGCTTTGATTTTTAACGGATTTAAATTGATAAAATTGCTATTGGGAGTTGATTATAAGGTTTCCCTGGGTATTATGACGAAGGGTTTCATCATTTTTCTTCAAAGTTTTTCAAAAAAAATTCACCTAAATCACCCTTTTTCCTTCTTCAAAATCCAAGAAAATAAAGTTTTGATTTGCAAAAATTTAATGATTTTATTAATTTAATCGATTGACTAATACTGATTAGTTAGCTTAATCATTGTAATTAGCACTAATCAATTGAGGGTAGATTAGGCATTACAAAAAAATCAAGATAAGGGGTTCCATGAATTGCTATTTCATGACCCTATCAAGCCCCAAAAAAGCTAGCCGTTTTAAGCCCCAATAATATGATTCTTTTCTTAAGGCCTATTCCTATGGGTATGACAAACTCATATTTTTGCCATATATGTACCCATTATGGGTATGCCAAAGTGCCAAACTCATATGTCTATATGTCAGTTATAACATATAGGCATACACGATAGACTTTCCAGCGAGCAATTGAGTGTCCATCGCTCGATGGTCAAATCAGCGCTCGCTGGTTACGCTGTCGCTCGCCGGTCTGATCATCGCTTATCACGGCTACCATTTTCTCCCTCTATAAATACCTAATTCAACTCATACCAACCCAACTTCAAATTCATTTCAACATGCCTAGTGCTCGCATAACCGAAGTGGATTTCACTCCAGAGGAAGATTTTTCTCTAATTCGATGTTGGGTTTCAGTTGCAAGTGATAGAGATTTCAATTAAGAGACTTTTAACTTATGGGACACTGTGTTTCAAAGGTTTATGACGTTAAGTCACGTAAATTCAAGAAGAACAAATGAGTGTCTTCAAAATCGTGATTGTTTCATCAATAACGATGTTAGAAAGTATCAACAAATTACGTGGTTGATAAAAGGGGATAATCCTGGGTTTTCAAATAAACAACTAAAAATTAGAGCTCGTACCAAATTCGCCGAAGACAACGAAAGATGGTTTAGTCACGACGAATGATATGAACTCTACAATGTTCATGTGCAAGGATTCAAATTTTAAGTATTGTGTTAAGCTATTAAGGTTAATTTTTAATGAAATGTAAAACTAGTTTCTATTTGAATATTAATCGAAAAGATTGTTTCCATTAATTAAAATAAAAAGATTACATTTAAACTAAATTGCTTCCATAAATTACTCATTTCCTTGGTCATTTCCTCCCTGACCAAAGATCCAATTACCCGCGTTTTCTGGATCAAGAGTGTTGTTCAACATATCAATTAGCGAGCCAGTTTGAGACTCACTTGGTGCTTAAGTCTCATCAGAATCACCATAACCTTGATAAATAATGGGTTCACAGCGCATGAGAACACGATACAAATCTTGAAATGCGTGTTGTTGATATTCTGGAGGAGTTTGCTAAATTGGTTGCTGGAATGGTTGAAATGCTGATGAGCTTGAGGCAATTGGTGGGGTGGAGGAAATTGTGGTATACAAAGTCGATTGTCTAATTACTTTCATGTTCACACCACCACCTGGAGTCATTATGTCAGTTGGAAAATGACTAATCAGACGTGCAAGAGTCGTATCCAAGCCAATGTTTTCATAACCACCACGTACTACTTGAGTATATAACACTTGGTTTGGAGTAGAACTTTCTGGTACCTCATGCAGAGAATGTAAGGATCTACCTCACAAACGGCACTGAAAAGCTCAAGAGAAGAAGAAACAGTGAAGAGGAGAAGAAGATAAGATTTTCGATTAATAATTTTCTGCCTTACAAACTCAACAGTGAGGGAATATAACTAAACCCTAATTGAGTAGTCGTGCGAGTCACACACATGCATGTAACTAACTCATGATTACTAACGGCTAACATGTAATTAATTAACTAATAATTACTAATAACTGTCTAACCCTAATGGGTGCCCAAAAACATAGGGTCTGCCCTTAATGAACTCAAAGACAACTTAGGGTCCTGACAATACCCTCTGCTCCACCAAATCCTTGTCCTCAAGGATCAGTTTTGGAAACTGGCTAGCCATGAAATCCCTGTCTTCCCAAGTTGCATCTTGAGGTAGGAGGTGCTCCCATTGAACCAATACCTGCGAGGTAATATGGTTGTTCTTCTTGCTCTGCCTGGTGGCCAGTACCTTAAGGGGCTTCATCTTCATGTCGCCATTCTTGTCAAGAGTTGGCAGAGCAGTTTGTGGAAGAGCACCTTGGCCCAGCTTGGCCTTCAACTGAGAGACATGAAAAGTGGAATGAATCTTTGACCCTGGAGGCAACTGTAGTTTATAAGCTACTTTCCCTATCTTTTCAATCACTTGGTAAGGACCAATTTTTTTTTGCAGCAAGTTTAAGGTTCCTCCTTAGCTGAACTGATGCTTGCCTATATGGCTGGAGCCTTAAGTACACCCAATCTCCAACTTGGAACTCTCTTTCAATTCTTCTTTTGTCAGCCTGCTGTCTCATTCTATGTTGAGCTTCTTCTAACACTCCCTTCAGGATTCCATCCATGGCTTGCCTTTGTTGTAGATAGTCATCTACAACTGAGCTGATGCCAATACTTGAAGCAGTCACTCCAAATTGTGGTGGAGGGTAACCATATAATGCCTCAAATGGAGATAATTTAAGACTAGTATGGAAACTAGTATTGAACCACCATTCATCCAGTGGCAACCAAGTTACCCATTTGCTTGGCTTGAAACTAGTCATGTACCTTAAGTATGTTTCAAGGCAAGCATTTACCCTCTCTGTCTATCCATCAGACTGAGGATGGTATGTTGTACTCAGGTGCAAGGCAATACCCATTCTAGAAAACAATGATTGCCAGAAATTTCTCAAGAAGACACTGTCCCTGTCAGAAACAATGGTCTTAGGTAATCCATGGAGCTTGACAATAGAGTCTAAAAATACCTTAGCTACTGAGGCAGCAGTGTAAGGATGGCTGAGTGCCAAGAAGTGACTGTATTTTGTGAACCTATCCACCACCACTAGTATCACTTCTCTACCTTCAGATTTTGGGAGCCTTGTGATGAAGTCCATGCTAACATCCTTCCAAGCTTGGCCAGGCACTGGTAAGGGTTGAAGTAGACCAGTTGGAAGTGAAGTAATTAAGAGTTTTATGATGTTGACAAATGTCACACTCTTGCACCATTTGCCGAATGCTCTGTTTAAGTCCCTTCCAATAAAAATACATCTTAGCCCTCTGGTAGCTAGCTCTAGAACCTGAATGGTCCCCAACTGAGGAAAAATGTATGGCAGCCATAATCTTCTGCTTTAAGTCTCCATAGTCCCCAATATAAAGCCTCCCCTTGTATCTGATTATACCTTCTTCATAGGAAAAGTCCCCAACAATTGGTGTAACTAGAAGCTTGGGAATGAGTTCTTCTGCCAATTTGTCTTGGGTATAGCTTCCTTGCACTTCTGTCAGCCATGCTGGTTGTAAAATGGATATTTCATCGCATCTAGCTTCTTCTGTTAAATGAACTCTGGAAAAGGCATCTGCAACTCCATTCTCACTGCCTTTTCTGTACTTTAGCTCATAATTGTAGCCTAGTAGCTTAGTTAGCCATTTTTGTTGCATCATGGAGTGCACTCTCTGTTCCAGGAAGTGTCTAATGCTTTGATGATCTGTGTAAATGGTAAATTTGGCCCCCAAATATATATGATCTCCATTTAGTCATTGACATAACCACTACCATTAGCTCCTTCTCATAAGTTGACATAGCTTGGAACCTATCCCCCATTCCCTTGCTGAAGAAAGCAATGGTTCTTTTGTCTTGCATGAACACTTCCCCCACTACCGAGTCACAAGCATCAGTAGCCAACTCAAATGGCTTATTAAAGTCTGGTAAGGCTAGTACTGGAGTGGTAATCATGGCTGTCTTGAGTGACTCAAATGCCTGTTGAGCCTCTGCACTCCATTTGAAGCTGTTTTTCTTAAGTAGCTCTGTCAGGGGCTTAGCAATGAGCCCATAGTGTTGGAAAAACTTCCTGTAGTAGCCTGTTAGCCCTAGAAAGCCCCTTAACTCCTTCAAGGTTTTAGGAACTTGCCATGCCTTCATACTTTCAACCTTATATGGGTCAGCAGCTACACCTTCCCCTGATATAATATGCCCCAGGTACTCAATGGATGACTGCCCAAAAGAACATTTACTCATCTTAGCAAACAAACTGTGTTTTTTGAGTAACTCTAGTGTAAGATCCAAGTGATGAATATGGGTCTTCATGTCTGGACTATATATCAAGATATCATCAAAGAAGACACGGATAAACTTCCTTAAGGCTTAAAAACATCATTCATTAGAGCATGGAAGCTAGCTGGTGCATTGGTCAGCCCAAATGGCATGACCAAAAACTTATAGTGGCCTTGGTGTGTTCTGAAAGTTGTTTTGTGAGTGTCTTGAGGGTACACTCTAATTTGAAAGTAACTAGCCCTCAGATCAATTTTGGTGAAGACAAAAGCTCCCTTTAGTTCATCAAGTAGCTCATCTATCACAGGAATAGGGTATTTGTTCTTGATGGTGAGGTCATTTAGCTTCCTATAGTCTACAAAAAACCTCCAGCTTCTATCCTTCTTCTTAACTAGTAAAATAGGTGATGGAAAAGGACTGTGACTAGGTGTAATTACACCAGCATTCAACATTTCTTGAATTAGTTGCTCAACCACTTCCTTTTGAATGTGTGGAATTCTATAGGGCCTTTGGTTGGGTGGTGTGGATAATGGTTTGAGGGGTATATGATGATCATGGGCTCTTTTTGGAGGTAATAAAGTTGGTTCTTTGAAAACTGATTGATATTTCTCCAACAAGGGCTGTATTGGTGCTGGTGTTTTGGGTGTGGGTTCTTGAGCTGTGAGGGAAAATATTTGACCCACAATTTCATGTTTATGCTTCTTAAAGTACCTGGCACACTCTTCTGCTGACATCATGGCAACCTTTGCAATGTCTGACTCACCCTTGAGCTCAATAGTTTCATGGCCTCTTAAGAATGAGAGAGTTAATTTCTTAAAATCAAAGTTAATATGGCTTACCTCCCTCATCCAATCAACTCCCAAGACCATATCACAGCCTCCTAGAGCCAGCATTCTAACCCCAAATTGAAATTCATGGCCATGTACACTCCAACAGAAATCTGGGCATCTTGCATCACTGATCAGTTTGTTCTCATCTGCCACAACTACTTGAAATGCTGATGTTGGCTCTATATAGGAGCCAATGAGTCTAGCTATCTCAGGGTCGAGAAATGTATGGGTGCTGCCACTATCTACTAATATAGTTAATGGCTTTCTATTACTATTCATGCCTTGTATTTTAATAGTGTTATGCGACATTACCAAACAAGGCATGGAGAGATATCTCCACCTCTTCCTCGATCTCTTGAATCAACGGAGAATCCTCAGGTGACTCTTCCTCTGGTGTGAAGTTCTCTCCATCATCACCAACCAACATGAACAGCTGCTGCTTCTTGCACTTGTCCCCATAAGAGTACACTTCATCGCATTTGTAACATAGCCCCTTCTCTCGCCAAGCTCTCATATCAGCATATGTAAGCTTTTTAATGGGTGGTAGTCTTGGACTGGAATTGCCTCTTGGAGATGGTGAACTTGTTTTAGGTGAGGTTACAAAGCTTCTGTCTGGACTACGTGCAGGAATGGAAAGGAGTGGAAACTTAGGAATGAATTTAGCCTTCCTCATAGTCTTTTCTTGTATGGCCTCTTGCATCCTGGATAAGTACATGGCCTGCTTGAGACTGCTAGGTGAGAACATTTGAACTGCCAACCTCAATTCTTCCTTCAGTCCACTCACGAAACTGGATGTAAAATACTCTTATGTGAGGTGTTTATTTTTAGCTAGCATGAGAGCTTTTATCTCTTCAAATAACTCTTAGTACTCAATCACTGAACCCTCTTGACTCAGCTTATTAAATTCACCAACTACATCATCATGCCCTAACTCTTGAAACCTGAAGTTGATGTCGGCAGCGAACTCTTCCCAAACCATCACTTCTTTCTCTTCCTGATAATCTTGGAACCACACATCAGCTCTCCCTTCCAAATATAGTGATGCCAGTAATACCTTCAGCTCTTCTCCCATGGTGTGCAGCTGGAAGTATTTCCTGCACTTTCTAATCCAAGATCTGGGGTTATTACCATCGAATCTTGGAAATTCGACCTTGGGTTTGTGAGGATTAGAGAACTGCTGTGAGATCTGTCTATTACCACCATTTTAGGATTTCCGGTAGGCCTTCCGTGAGAAAGGTGATTTTGAGGAGTATCTAATAACCCATCTCCAGTTTTCAGTTTCTCTACTATTCTGCCTTCCAAAGCTTCCATTTCTGAGATGATTGATTTACTTATATTCCCCTGAGACTCATCGAACTTACGGAGTACATCTTCATGGCTTTTCATGAGAAGATTAAACTTCCTATGTAGATTGTCGAAATTCTTTTTATTAACCATTGTCACATGCACTCAGATCAAGTGCACTGATACCAATTGTAAGGATCTACCTCACAAACGGCACAGAACAACTCAAGAGAAGAAGAGAAGATAAGATTTTCGATTAATAATTTTCTGCCTTACAAACTCAACAGTGAGGGAATATAACTAAACCCTAATTGAGTAGTCGTGCGAGTCACACACATGCACGTAAATAACTTATGATTACTAACGGCTAACATGCAATTAATTAACGTAATTAATTGACTAATAATTACTAATAACTAGCTAACCCTAATGGGTGCCAAATAACACAGGGTCTGCCCTTAACGAACTCAAAGACAACTTAGGGTCCTGACATAGAATGACGTCTCAAACTTCTTTCACTTTCCCGACTTTCCTAACTTCGTACTGGGACTCATGACTCTACCACTGAGACTCAAATGAGTCATTCCTCTACCACCGGGACTCATTCCTCTAACACTGTGACTCATTCCTCTACTACTACCTGAACCATCATTACTGTCAAATCCTTGACTCATGTCAAACATCATGCTTTCCCTCAGTTTTCGCAACTCATCCAAGTGGAATCTCTGAAATCCATGTAATAGAGCATGATAATCGTTCAACTGTGTCTGATACTGCTCCAGTGTAGCATTGATGTAGCGCCCCCTAAGTTAGTAGCTGACTAATCTAAGAGATTAACTACATAAAGAGGCACTAATTAACGATCTAAAATATCTAGTTAAATATTAAGAAAGAAATTCTAAACAAAGATTAACCCGAATCTAAACCCTCTCTGAAATAAATACAAGAACTCCTCTCAAATGATACATATTTTATAGTGAGTTGGTTTACAAATAGAATATAAACACAAAATAAACATAGCGGAAGCTAACCAACTAATGAAACCAACTCCTCGAAGCTTTCAAAGTCGCGTGCACATCTCGATCTGTCTCTTAAACTGAAAGTGGGAATGGGTGAGCACATCATCCCTATAAGGGGTGCCCAGTAGAAATAACAACTAACTTTCAAGTAATCACTAAAATGATTTAAAAACAATGCAGGTTTTACTGAAAACCGATGGAACACGGAAAACAGATAAAGCATATTAAGATAATAAGTTGTACAGAAATATAAAGTTCTACCAACCAATCTTGCGGCACAGATTCACAACAGAAATAATAGTTAAGCGACGCCGTCCTTCGGAGTAGTAAGGCGTGACTCTTCCGGATTCTTCAATGATCATTAAAGCGCCCTGAGGTTTGACGACCCCGTAGTCATATAAGATTTGTACCTTACCAGTACCTTATTATACACGCACTCTACATAACAAGTATTCAAAGAAACAAATGATGGCAACAACATATCTGACTGAAAGTCAAAATTTTATGGCATGCCATCACATTCCATAAAACAAGACCAACAACCACCTACAACACTCCCAACATTCTTTTCCTAAAATACTGAAACAAAAATATAATAGCTTTTGAAAATAATTTAAAAGAACAGTAAACATCCATGTATGAGACATGCGTTGCCCGAACAGAAATAGGGAAAATAATATTCAGTGACACGAGTACACACCTAGATATTTTATTAGTTGGCAGCAATTTTCACTCCTTTAGCGCATAAATATAGATATAACTTTTTGGGCAACCACATCACACACCAATCAAAAGGAAACCTTCTCCCTTTCATGCTAACAATAAGTAAAGATTGTAACCACTTTCCAGTCAATGGAAAGAATCACATTTCGAAGATAAGTAAATACTCCCAAAACACGGATATTAGTTGTTTCTAAAGATCCAAGCCCATCCCAAAATGTAAAAGAAAACTAGTTTGTATTACACACAGATACTACATGCATACACACTACACCATTTTCAGGGAATAATAACTGAGATTTGTAACAGCTTACTAGCGATTCTGAATTAAGTATGAGGGAAATTGTCATTACAAATTGGTTGTAACATCTATAAGTCAGTTACAAAACTCGTCGACTCGTGAATCGCTCTTTTAGTCACATGAATTGTAACTGGATATGATTCCACATGTGCCATTCGCGTGCGTGGGTGGTCACACCTTCATTTTTTTCCACCCAAGCCAGGAAGAACTGGCGGATATTTCCTCCCATGGTCACACCTTCACAGCCATTCACTCGACTACTTCTCTATCTTCTCGACCTTATCTATTTTCTCCTCCCATTTTTTTCTTCTCCAGAAACTAAAGATATGAGGGTTTCAATTAGGGTTTTTTTTCATAAAGTCACTGAAATATCTTGTGTGAGTCTATCGATTTATCTGAGGGTTTCTTTTTCAGTTTGAAATCTCTTTTCTTTTAGATCTGTTGGTAGGCCTCGGAATGTGTATATTTTATGGCCTACGGTGATAACCGCAAGTGCACGGCATCTATCGGAGACGCGGCAAGTACGGGTCGAACCACAGAGACTTGTGGTGCTCTATGTGTGATCTAAGGCTTGCTTCTTCAACTGATTTCAAGAGTGACAATGTGACAACAGGGGATTTGTGCCGATACGGCTGAGTTTGAACTGAAGTGATACTAAACTAAGGTAAACTGTGACAAAGGGAATGCTGGGTTTTCAAATCCACCTCTAACCCCTGCTGTGCATTCAACTAAGTTGAAGTTCTTGTTCCTATGCTAGATGAGTGAAGATTGTCAATTCTACCACTTATCTAAGGAGTTTCACCTAGTGACACTTCAATATTCAGCTAAGACACTAACCTAGAGCACTGGTTGTCTAATTAAGCACAACCAGTCAAGAGAATTAGCAATAATCATTGAAGTAAGGGCTGAAACACATTCAACACAGATATAACCTAACTACAATGCATACATGATATACACTTTGTGAGAGAAAAGCATTGAGGTGTTAAATTGAAGCTATCTAATAACATTAAACACCCAAGAACAATCCAACAGAGTTTAAGCACAATATTGAATTAGGGTTTCATTGAAACCCTAGCATACTAATTTAGAACATTAAAACAACAAATTAAATCTAATTGCTGCTCTGGCTAATCCAGGCATGATTTCTATCAACACCCTTCACTGCTATTTATACATGCACAGCTCAAAACTACCAAACCCTAATTCTTCTTTAAAACAGAAATTAAATGCAAAATAATTCGAACCCATACTGTCACCTCGAATCATGCTCTCCTCTGGTCCATGCGTCGACTGATATGATGTATGAGAAACCCTAGTCCCAATTATCTTTAATTTAGCTTCTAGGGTTGATAGAAGCTAAAAGAAAGATAACTAGACCTAGAGAGGGTACGGAGGTGGTTGATGGTGCGGTTGTTATGGTGAAAGAAGATGGGGATGGTGATGATAGAGACAGGAGATGGAGAGGAAGATATGGGAGAGCAGAGCTCTGCTCTGTCGGAAGAAGGAGAAGAGATGAAAGAGAAGAGAGAAGAGAAAATGGGTTTTCTCGATAGGGTATAGGGTATGGGGGCTTCGGTGTTGAGCAGGTGCATCGCTGTTTGATGGAGAAGCTGCAGCGAGCGTAGGATGCGGCTGGACGCGATCTGAACGGTTGAAAGTGACTCGGAGTGTTTTGGTGTTGAGCGAGCGCATCAAGGTATGATGAGGAAGTCGGAGCGAGCGTAAGATGTGTCTGGGCGAGATCTCAATGGCTCGGGATGAGCGGGTTCGGATCCGGGTCGTGGGTAGCTCTAGCCCATGTCTTCCTTGTTGGGTTGCAACTGATTCGCGCACGGGCTTTGGCTATCTACTCCATAGACGCTTGACTCCAATTCTTCGCTCTTTTGGCTCCTTAATTTCTCCTCGACTTTATTTATTACCTAAAAACACAAAATTAATTAATACAAATATTTATTCTTGAAAACAATTAAAATACAGAATCTGGGATAATATCTGATTTATGAGCGCAAAAGATGAGTAAAATGCCAATAAAAAGGTGTATAAATATGCACTATTTGGCACTCATCAAATACCCCCAAACCTGAATTTTACTTGTCCTCAAGTGAAACAAAATGAAGAAATCCTAACTATACCACCGTCGTAGGTCTCGAATGCATTTAGCGTATGCACTAAGCCTTTAAACCCCTAGGTGTCCCTAGTGGACGAGTTGTAGTCTCGTGAGGGTTTACCAGAGGTGTACCCACAAAACCTTCTCCAACTTCGAATGTAAAAGAGTCTCAAGCATCCAAGAAGCTATGAGGACATAGAGTTTCGCATGCTAGTAACATAAGTTAGAACTATCGAAGAACGCCTTCTCATCCTTAAGTCTTTGCGAGAAGTAACCATACCATATGAAAGAATTCGGATTCAATTGTGATCATAAGTCTCAACTTCTGCCTCACCATTAGGATTTTATTATAATTGCACTCAAAAATATCGCTTTTTTAGTCTCTCATGTGTGCAAAAAGAGGAATAAAGAGAGAAATCCCGCACACGTTGTAGGTAAGAAGGATAACCTTCCGAAATAAAATCTGGAGACTCCACAAAAGTGTGGACAAAAAGAATCTTTTTCCGATGATCTCTAAGAAAGGAAATCAACCATTAGCAAGGGGTGGGAGTACTCACTCACTTCTCACCCCATCGGCAATTAATATCACTCTCTCATAAGAACCATAGAAACGTCTTCAATCTTCGGTCTTCGGTCTTCAAATGTTGATGACGAACTTCTAAACTTAACAAAACTTGACAATTTTTAACTTTTCTACTCAATTTCCTTGTTGTTTGAATTTTTCTTCTTGAACTCTTCTTTACCATGGTGGTAGCAAAAATAAACTACAATATTTTTTTGATTTTTGATTTTTTTTTTTTTTGATTTTTTTTTTTTGATTTTTTGATTTTTTGATTTTTTTTTTTTTTTTTAACAAAAAGTGAAAATAAAAATACAAATAATGAAATAACTAACTCCATGGACAAAGGACTCAATTTTTCCACAACTTGTATTGTCTTGATTTTATAAATTTTATTAATTCTCATCCTATTTTCTTTTCTTTGTTGCACATAAACCTTGGACTATATCAATTTTTCTTTCAATATTCTGATGCTGCTCCGCTTGCTGACGATGATGTGTTTCTATGGGTCTTGCTGATTGAGAGAGAGAGTGATGCTAACGTCAATCGATATTTAGAAGGAGTTTTCATCTTTAGACGTCACCCTCATGATTGACAAAAACTAGCACTCAAGAGATCAAAAGTAGTCTTGAAAATGGTGCGAAGTTGGGTAGCTCACCATTCCTACCCTAATTTACGTACGGTGACACACACTCTAACAAACTTTTCTAGAAAGTTGCAAAAAATTGAAGGTTGGTGCCTCACTTGATGTAAATTGGGTAGTCTCCACTATGGGTGATCACAATTCTACTACCGAATATCTAACAACACCTAATTCGCTCTCCGGTATAGTTAAATCCAACTTTAACGCTCTAATCAACTAAGAAACCCGATTGCGTTTTCCGGTACTTCCAATTTCTGTTATTTCGGTCAGATTCTCTATGTAAACATAGCTAGAAGCATGCTAGTGACTCTAAAATCTCTAAAAGTTGGAGGTTTTTACAAAAAGAGTTACTGCCCCCCCTTCTATGCACTCCCTGGCAGTCACTTATTTTGATGCAGTCAAGAAGCAAATCCCTGTCCAATTTTCATTATCTGCAAGAGACTCTATTCTGTGGCAATGCAATCGGGTCAAACATGCACAAGACTACCTCCTAGCTGTTCCAATCAGTGGGTTGGATCAATGTCTTGGGCCCAGACAGTTCAGAGCTATAGTTTGTTATCGCCTCGGTATTCCCTTGTTTGTTGAAGATGGTTTGTGCTCCTGTTGTAGTAAACCTATGGATATTTTCGGGGATCATGCGCTTCATTGTGCTAATGATGTTGGACTTAAGTTCCGACATGACTTGGTTCGTGATGTAATTGCTGATATTTGCTACAAGGCTGGTGTACCTGCACGCAAAGAAGTCGCTTTGGGGTTTCTGTCTGATGATAACAAGGACTTACGTCCGGCGGACATCCTTGTTCTCAATTGGGAAAATGGTCAAGATGTGTGTATGGATGTCACAGGAGTTTCTCCCTTTACTGGCGAAGGAGTTCGGGCTTTTATCCCAGGCCAGGCTATTTCAAAGGCAATTTCGCGTAAACGCAATAAATACTTGGACGAATGTGTCTCGCACGGTTATGGTTTGGGTGTTTTAGCTTTCACTACTTTAGGTGAGCTTAGTGAGGATACTATTTGTTTTTTCAAGCGTTTAAAGAACTGTTTAGTTAGTAAGGATGCTAGTAGTGGTCCAGGTAGTTTTATTTTCCATAGATTGGGTGTGGCTATTCAAAAAGGTGTTGGTGCCCAACTTGTAGCTCGGCTGCCAACTAAAAGTGTAAAACTTTAATCATTTATTAATAAATTATAAATATTCTTCTTCATTGTTCTCAAAAAAAAAAAAAAAAAAAAAAAAAAAAAAAAAAAAATTGTAAAATTAAAAAATTAAAAGATAAAATAAAAGACTAAAAACTCTAAATGCAAATGCACCCCCAAACCTAAATCAAACATTGTCCTCAATGTGTCAACAGATAGAAAAAATTTAAACAGTCACATACCAAGAGAACTATGCTGATAAGAGAAAAGGGAAGAGATTACCGGATGTCGGCAGGAGCAAGGTTGAGCTTCTTTAGTCAAGGCTAGAATCCAACATTCTCAACGGAGATCATATCGGATTAGCATAATATATGCGCATGAAGACTCAACCGATTCAAGAAAAGAAAAATTTAACAAGTCCTACTGGATATATACAATGAAAATTCACCATAAACCAACAGTCTAAAGAGTTGAGGATCAACCCAATAGAAAATATGTACACACATTAACAGCCTTACACAAATATAATATGAGAGTGCAAGTAAGACTGTGTATGTGAATGAGCTTCCCCCAAACCTAAACTTGTGAACGGGTGTGTTTGAGAGCACAAAATCTTGCAATTTTAAAGGTACATCATGCAAAAGGTCTAACTCATAATGAGTTTTGCTAAGAACAGGCAGATATACACATTCCAACTTTGGCTTCTTAAAAGTGTTATACTTTGATGCAAAATAGTCCAAGAGGACTTGGGAAGCACAAAGTTCTAGGCCTAGATTAGGCATTTTCAAAAAAGTTGGTTTTGTAATTTTGTTACAAACTACACCTAGGTTTGGTGGAGGAGTTTCAATTTGTGACTCAGGAGAGAGGTTAGGTACATCTACGTTATTTTTATGTATAAAATCATTTGTACCATCACACACTTTCCCAAAGTCAGAAGAGGGTAAATCATGTTCATTTTCACAGGACAATTGCACAGGTTCCACATCATCATCACATATATGAATATTAGAAGAAGCATCATTCATGGGGTTCACAGAAGAGACACTTAATGTCTCTGAACCTAAAGATTCTACTACATTTTCAAAATACACATGCTCTTCATATTCATCATCATCATCATAGCAAAAATTCATCTCTCCATTCAAAATTGTAGTATTTTTAGTGTACTCATCTACCTCTGGATTAGGTTCATATTCAATGTTAGTTGCATGAGTAAGACTAGAAACACTATTTTCAATCCTATCATTTTGTAACTCAATCGAGTTCCTTTGAAGAATCATCTTGAGTTGTTCCATTGAAGGAGAGTCTTCACTAGTGGGTATGCATTCCTCATATGGATATTCATTGTATGGTTGTGCATGAGGTTCACTAGAGAAGGGAAATTCGGACATGTTGCTATGTGGATGGTCATGCATTGCATTCATTTCAAGCCTAGCATTTTGCTCCATGAGCGTTTCCATTATTGATTGCAAACTAGGAGTTGGGGAGTATAAAATTGTTCATCTCCCCACCGTGGTGAATGATGCATGTGTGTAGGTTGATTATGGTCCCAATAGTCACTTCTAGACAATTCGTACATTTGATTATCATGGCTTTCCCTAGACTGCCTAAACTCATGTAAAATGTAGCAGTTCTCGGCAGGTGGTCTAAGCTACCACATAAGGTACAAGTATACATTGCATAGTGCCTAGGGGGATTAGATTTGACAGATTGCTCATGTAGTTGCCTTTCTAAAGCGAAACTTGAGCTTCTAATCGATCTAGAAGTGATGACCGGGTATGAGGAAAGTGTTCATTCTCAACTTTGTGGTGGATGATACATGTGCTCATAATGATTAGGGAATGTGAGGTCGGGGCCCCGAGAAGGCGCATAAAATTCCCTAAAATCACTATGGTATGTGGGGGGTTCATCCTGTGAAGCGTGCCCGTAAGCAAGCTCTCTAAGGGATTTGTTTCCATCCCCAGATGTAGACCAAAATCCTGACATGATTTATCAACTCAAATTGAACTCAAAGTCTAGTTTGGTTTATGTGGGTTTTGTTTGGTTTAAATGGGTTTCATTTGGTTTTAGTGAGTTTTGGTTTGTTGTTTGAAGCCCAGGATTTGTGAAAACAGCACAGCCCAGCTTGGGTTGGCAGAAGTAGAGCCCAGATTGAATGGCCCAGTATGTGGGCTGAGTTTTGTCTTGCAACCAAATAGCTTTGATTGTGAGCAGCCCAAGAAGAGCCGGCTTAGGCGAAGCGGCCCAAAGGTGGCGAGCCCAGCAGAGAGGCTTATGTGGGCTTGGGTGGTTCAGTTTATGCTGAGCCCAATGGTTGGGTTTCAGAGCAGAGCAGTTTATGCTTATGTGGGCTTATGTAGGCTTATGTGGGCTTGGGTGGCTCATATTTATTCTTGCACAGTTTAGGTTTTTGTGGCTCTAGTTTAGTTCTGAGCCCGGTTGTGCGCGAGAGATTGGTCTTTGATGGAGTTTGTGGGCTTCAGTGAGACACACATCAAAGGTTACACAATTTCAAGCACACAGGGATGCTTTGGTGCTGAAATAGAGTGCACAGAGTGGCAATGAACACACAGGCTATGCTCAGCACAGTTTAAACTTATACACAAAGACACAATTGACATATCAATTCAAGTACCCTAAGTGCTTTAAGAATTGCACAAAGACAAGAGAAGCAGTAATTGGGTAATAAACTCTGAGCAGCCTATGCACAGACTGTGCTCACAAATTGGCAAATGAGCACACACAGTGTCAGTGCGAGTTTCACAAGAATAATCTCTACCAAAATTTCAAGCACAAACTATAACGGGCTTGTGCACATAGCAAACTCACGGCACAAAGCCAAGAATCTCTCAACACACTCAAAGAATGAGAGTTTATGCACAATTGGTTGGAAAGGTTCAACAGAGTGCAGTGGTTGGAGCACAGCTCAGAGGTATGCTCAGGGTTGGTTATGTGGGTTGCTGCTCAAGCTCACAGCTTCAGGGAGCTGGAGGGTTAGAGCACAGCTCACAGCTTCAGGGGGCTGTGTAAGGTAAGGCACACAACCAGGTATCATATAGATACAAGTTCAGATGGCAACAGACTATTCAAATGCCACAGAATTAATCAAAAATCCAGAGGATGAGCAATACTCAGCAAGCACACATTCAACTCTCAGTAATTCAGGGATTGAGAAGAATACACACGGAGCTAATAATCTCGGCGAGGTATCACACGGGCACAAACAAAGATGCTCAAGGTGTGTAGACTACCTAGCATAGGTTTATCATGCATTCAAGGTAATGCTCATGAGATTTTTAATCAATTCAGGGGTGGTTACCTAGCAAGGTAGCTAATCATGCGAGAGATGTTTCACGGATCCACAATTTACGTGCCTAGCATGCATATAGAGTGTAAAGGAATTGAGAGTGACCAACTTGCTTTAGCCACGGTGGGTTGTATTGCTCAACTCCTTGTCTTTCCCTGGTTTTGCTCTATTTGCACTTCCTTCCCTCAGCTTTTGCTGGTACCTGTGACCTCAAGATGAGAGTTTTAGTTTTCAAAGAATGCACAAATTAAAGCAAAGAAAGTGAGAATCAGCAATGGCTATCACCAGCTGAGAAGACTCTGTGGTGTGAAGGTGAATTACTCCACTTGGTTATCCATGCAAGACAACCCAAGTCACAGGGCGATGAAAAGTTTCACCAATAATGCCAATGCTCAATCTCACGAGATGCAGCTACGGATGCTTAGCTATAATCGTGTGGTAACAAGGGTGGATGAAAAACTAGCAGATGTCTAAATGCAATACCAAAATGCACTAAGGAACCGAAAAGGAAATGCACAGATGGTTAACTACATACAAAGACTAAAAACAAAAGTTAAATGCGAGATATATACGGGGAGCAAAACTAGCTAGAACAGATCGATTATGACTCAAGTTCAGATTGACACTAAGTTATCGAGCAATGGTGCTTATGACTCAAAAAGTTAAAATGCAAATGAGATGCTAGATATTACACTAACTATAGTTAACAAATGTAAGTTACAAGATGCAATACAAGCTACACTAAGCTACACTAATTCAGGGCTAAATTATACTAACAACAGGATTAAAATCAAAAATGTAAGGTGAGTATATACAAATATGAAATGAACTCAGTAAAGGCAGCAATTGATCACAGGGCACGCGCCAAGTCCCCGTGGCGGCGCAAAAACTTGGTAGGCCTCGGAATGTGTATATTTTATGGCCTACGGTGATAACCGCAAGTGCACGGCGTCTATCGGAGACGCGGCAAGTGCCCGGGTCGAACCACGAGAGACTTGTGGTGCTCTATGTGTGATCTAAGGCTTGCTTCTTCAACGATTTCAAGAGTGACAATGTGACAACGAGGGGATTTGTGCTTGGATACTACCTGAGTTTGAATCGAAGTGATACTAAACTAAGGTAAACCGTGACAAAGGGAATGTTTGGGTTTTCAAATCCACCTCTAACCCCTCTTGTGCATTCAACTAAGTTGAAGTTCTTGTTCCTATGCTAGATGAGTGAAGATTGTCAATTCTACCACTTATCTAAGGAGTTTCACCTAGTGACACTTCAATATTCAGCTAAGACACTAACCTAGAGCACTGGTTGTCTAATTAAGCACAACCAGTCAAGAGAATTAGCAATAATCATTGAAGTAAGGGCTGAAACACATTCAACACAGATATAACCTAACTACAATGCATACATGATATACACTGTGAGAGAAAAGCATTGAGGTGTTAAATTGAAGCTATCTAATAACATTAAACACCCAAGAACAATCCAACAGAGTTTAAGCACAATATTGAATTAGGGTTTCATTGAAACCCTAGCATACTAATTTAGAACATTAAAACAACAAATTAAATCTAATTGCTGCTCTGGCTAATCCAGGCATGATTTCTATCAACACCCTTCACTGCTATTTATACATGCACAGCTCAAAACTACCAAACCCTAATTCTTCTTTAAAACAGAAATTAAATGCAAAATAATTCGAACCCATACTCTGGTTGTCTCTGAATCATGCTCTCCTATGGTCCATGCGTCGACTGATATGATGTATGAGAAACCCTAGTCCCAATTATCTTTAATTTAGCTTCTAGGGTTGATAGAAGCTAAAAGAAAGATAACTAGACCTAGAGAGGGTACGGAGGTGGTTGATGGTGCGGTTGTTGTGGTGAAAGAAGATGGGGATGGTGATGATAGAGACAGGAGATGGAGAGGAAGATATGGGAGAGCAGAGCTGCTCTCTGTCGGAAGAAGGAGAAGAGATGAAAGAGAAGAGAGAAGAGAAATGGGTTTTCTCGATAGGGTATAGGGTATGGGGGCTTCGGTGTTGAGCAGGTGCATCGCTGTTTGATGGAGAAGCTGCAGCGAGCGTAGGATGCGGCTGGACGCGATCTGAACGGTTGAAAGTGACTCGGAGTGTTTTGGTGTTGAGCGAGCGCATCAAGGTATGATGAGGAAGTCGGAGCGAGCGTAAGATGTGTCTGGGCGAGATCTCAATGGCTCGGGATGAGCGGGTTCGGATCCGGGTCGTGGGTAGCTCTAGCCCATGTCTTCCTTGTTGGGTTGCAACTGATTCACGCGCGGGCTTTGGCTATCTACTCCATAGACGCTTGACTCCAATTCTTCGCTCTTTTGGCTCCTTAATTTCTCCGGACTTTATTTATTACCTAAAAACACAAAATTAATTAATACAAATATTTATTCTTGAAAACAATTAAAATACAGAATCTGGGATAATATCTGATTTATGAGCGCAAAAGATGAGTAAAATGCCAATAAAAAGGTGTATAAATATGCACTATTTGGCACTCATCATCTGTTAATCGATTTCATCTGATGATTTTAGGACTTCAAAATTTGTTAATCGATTTCATCTGATGATTCACTTATTTTGATGTAGCTGGAACTTGGAAGATACTTGTTAATCTATCTTCAACTAATCTTCACAAGGTATTTGTTCTAGTTTATCTGTTAGATTTAGGTGTTTGTTTTAGGGTTTCAATTTTCTAAGGTTTAATTTTATTTATTTTTTGTTTTGATATTTTCCTATTAGACATGATCATTTAGATCTTAGATGAAGATTGGGTTATGTTTATTTTTTAGTTTAAGCTTTGGTTTTTGGAGATTTTTTATTCTAGGTTTTTGATTTTAGGCAGAACGTTTTGTTAACTTTTGTTGCACTTTGATAGGCATCTAATAATGTCTTTATGGGTGTTTATAGCATATCAAAGCTCAATGGTGAAGATCTGGATGAAACCCAGGGTGGAGAGGTGGGCATTACAAACTTGCATTCATGTAAAGGTCATGAGTTTGTTCTCCAGCACATAATAAAAAATATAATGGAAGAGTAATTGCTTGATTTAGTAAGTGGGTAAGTTAATATCAAACCTCGCTTGCTCCATTGAATAAATGTTTCTCTGTTACCTGGTGTTATCACACATAATAATAATGGAAGAGTAGTTACTCGATTTAGTAATTGGTTCGTTATTGTTAGAGAAATTAGTAAATGGATAAGTTAAATTACTTATAAATCTGTTCCCAAATATGCCTTTAGGAGCTTGATAGATTGCTTAGTTTCTGGTTCAAGACTGTGCCCAAATATGTCTCTTAAAAGTTTGGGATATAGCTTAGGGTTTAGGGGGTTTAATCAGTTCGTCGTGTCTTTTTTGAGACAAGACTTGCGGACCTCCACCACCTGACCTGGCATTTTCTCAGTGGAAATGTATTATGTTAAGACTTGCCAGAGTTTGCAAGTCTACATGACAGAGTTTGCAACTCTACATGACAGAAAGATAGGCTTTGGTCCAGTGCATTGTAATTCGGTGGTGAATTGATAGCTAATTAGATTCTCATTGGGGATATAAGATGCAAAACACTATGGGTTTTCTCTTAATTGTTCGGATGTAGTGGTGGATAGTTTGTCATAAGATTGTAATCTGCACACTGAGTGTTTCACCTCTAGTTTGGTGAAATTTGACAACAACTTGTTTTAGGTAACGTGACAGAAAGTGAAAGATATTGCAGAAACTTTTATGAGTTCCACCACGAGAGTATAGCTATTGGATTGCAGAGTTTCTTAGGATTTATTAGCTTCTTCTTTTGAGGAAACATATGAAAAGTTTTAAGTATTTCTCTTGATATAATTTATCTTCTCTCTGGTAAACAATAAGCGGATTGGATTGGTGATACAGCTTCATTGAATATGTTTTATTGTTAATTGAATTTGAGTTTGAAATTTTAGATATCAAATTCATGAATTTAGAGTAGATTATCAATGATGAAAATGTTTCATTTTTCAGTTTCGAGATAAACCCTATTTATTGATTAGATATACTAGTTGGGTTTAGTATTTTTCAGATTTATATAAAATTATAGGAGAACAGTTAGGAAACATGTATGTTTGTATATTGTGTACTTGCAACTGTTATGACCGAAAACAAGGAATGGTAACTGCAGGTCCTGTCAGTCGGAAGGTTTGTTTTTGCTTTGTTTTCTCCTTCATATACATTTCTCTTAAAGTTTTCCTTGATGATGGACTAAACTTGTATTGATTTTGTTTACAACAACTTGGCGGCATGGGTGGAATGGAGGTGTGGCATAATTTGAGGTTTGACTTGTCTTATCCGATGCATCTTTTGATGCCCCCCAAGAGCCTGACCGGTCGAAAACGTCTTATTGCACAGTTTACACTTTACATCGATGGATATTTGAACTTATCAGTTCTTTCATTGTATCTCTCGTTGAACCTTGCAGTGCTTTTTTCAAGGGATTGCTCCTGCAGATTGATTTATGACCACCCAAAGCTTGATAACTACCGAAAGGTTTTCCACAAAAAGCACAACTGAATGTACCATAAGTAGAAGACAGTAATGTTATCTGCATCTGAGGTGCTTCTAACTTTGTCTTCTTTACAGTATCTATTATGATTGTACCATCTTTTGTCATTGAACCATATTTCTCATTGAACCATGATTCTTTTGAAGTCATTTTCATCCTTCACAACTTAAAGAGTAACATGATGATCAAGATTGGTACATTTATATCTTTTAACTGCCAAACTTGACTTGTTTGACTATTCTTCTTAGATAATGAAGTGGAGAAGCCAGGAGAAGTAGAAGTTGGCGCTAAAGATGTTCAGAAGACAGGCTGCTCATAGCATATTCATTATCAGTGAGTTATCATTTCCAGATAAATTGCAAGATGAGATTGTGTTCTTATTTAGAATGATAAATGGTGCATCTTGAGATTATATTGTTATTGGTTATACCATAACTATGCATCGTAGGTGTTTATCTGCTCTGTAGAATCTATGTTTCTATGGGTCCAGTTCTTTTGTTCAATTTTACATTAGCTCATCGTATTGATCTAATGAGAAAATGTTGTTTACAGGGCAAAAAAGTATGCATGTATCTCTTTGTTTGATGTGGATCTGGTGCAGGGACAGTGCGAAGGGTTTGGTTTTGTCTAGTTTGCACATCTTGAAGATGCTAGAGCTGCTCATAGTTTGAATGACAATTAGACATTACAGGTAGGATCATCAAGGTAGGTAGCTACCTTGAATTAACCAATGATCAACTGTTGTAATGATAAATTCATCATTTTTTGGTATATATGTGGGTGGTTTTTGTTATATATGTGAATGCACAAGGGACTTCACAGATTTCCTGCAGTGGGGTTGGTATCAACTTGTGTACCTGCAATTCACTATAAGTACTTCACGTGTATACTTGCTAGATTTCCTGTTTCTTACAATTTTATTACCCTAGTGAGAGAGATTATGGAATTTGGTTTGTTGCAGGACCAATTGCATTGATTGCCTGGCAGAATCTTCATTAAAGATAAATTAGTTGTTGATTTGTGCTTGGATAAATCTATAGCGGTAAGTTGTCTGCTCCAGTTCTGTTACTTCCCTGTAACAATAATTTCATCACTTCTCCATTCTGCGCATGTAGGATTTGACCCAATTATTTGCATTTTTTGAATACATATGTGAATGCAGGTGACTTCACATAAAGTCAGTTGAAGCAGTAGTAGCAATCCAGGGAAATTTCAATCCTTGGTAAGTACTTTACTTGGTTATACTTTTATTAATAAGTTTGAATTATGGATTTTGACCTTGAGTTTGTACTTGTGAGGTATTACACTAGTGGGAAATGTACTGCAGTGTGATTGGAGAGGTGGAAGGTGCATCTAAGGTACTTTATTTATATCCTTATTTACATGACCATGATGCTAATGATGAAACTTTCAGTAAAATGCCACGTGTTTTTAAATTTCCCTGCAGTCACAAAAAGAAGTATCACTGAACTTTATTTTCTGAGACTGTTAAGATTTTCTGAACTTTTGGACAGTCTCTTGCAAAAATTAATTAGTTCAGTTTAGATTCCGGTCACTCCCTTCAATAAGGTAGCGGGGATAACATGAAATATATGTTACTATCACTTGTAGTACTAAGGGAATAAGATTATTTAGTTTCTAGAGGAAATATGGATGTCGAGTGTATACTTGGCGGTGAATTCTATTTGTTATGCACTTATTCGGAGTTTTTCAGTAATTTGTACTTCTCGTCGTGACTTGAAGGTTTGATGATCTGTGGGATGGATGGAATGTGATGAAGGTTTGATACAGCTTCGTTCTTGGAAGAGATGGCTCGTGCAAGAGCAATGGGCATTGAAGTTACTGCATAGCTGCTGCGGCATTGGATTCCATCAGCTTCACCAATTCTACTTCAAATGTGAAGGCAAATACTGATTATGTGAGTCCTGTTTCTGTTGGTTTATTCTCATCTCATATACCCTAGGAATAAAAACTTAGGAATTATGCAATAGAATAAAACTTAGGGATTGTCTTTTAAGTTTCGAACCAATTCAAATGCAGAAAAAACAAAAGTTATTGTTAATAAATGAAGTTATTGTTGAACGTGTGATTGAATCTATGGGATGGATGTAATGAAAGATTTGCAGGTTATTTTGAATTCTGGCGTATTTCCGGCTGAATGTGTACTGACCATGGTCAATATTGACCAGGTCAAAGAGGGAATATATGACAGCGATAATTTTTTTGATGTTACTAAAAAATCGTGAATCGCTCGAAAGTCATTTCAACTTTCTCACTAGTAACGACTCTAAGTCATTTCAAAATAACACGTAGTAACGGCTGAACTCTGTTACGACGCCACTGTTACAAAAAAATCGTAACAGGGCCTAGCTGTTTCAAAATGACACGTAGTAACAGCCGCTGTCTATTACAACCTCTGTTACAACCCAAAATTCGTAACAGCTACAGGGCCGTTACAAAAATTTGTCACGCCACCTTTTGAAACAGAACCTGCCTGTTACAACCCTGTTTTGTAACATGTAAAATCTGTTTCTAATCGGCCAAAATGGTGTAGTGACATTA
>JAJJWW010013316.1:0-74142 GCA_023531295.1 Papaver armeniacum | reverse complement strand
CTAGCAAACGAGTTGGAACAAGTTGCTTGTCCCTTCGCGGATGAACTACGGTCTGTGCTTTATCCCTTTAGAGTAGGGAAGGGTACGTAGGCAGCCGCAATGAGTTGCAGCATTGCCGGTCCAGCACGTTGTCGCTCATATCATCTAATTTAGAGATGATTACGACACTTTGGCCTCTCATATCATCTGGCTCGACGCAAGAGATGATTGTGGCCATACTTGATGAGGCTTAGTTGCATGCCAGCAAGTGGATGCTCATACTACCTATCAAGCTACAAAGAGCAAGCTATAGCCTATCTGGAGGCGAAAAACCCGAGTGTCGTAATTTAGCTCAAGAGGAGTCCATTTTGATGGGAAACGGCCCAAAGATCAAGACATGTCGATCTATGGATCCACATGGTCACCAGAATTTAGCCAAATTCCATCGTTTAGGGCCTCAAAAGACCTTTTTTGTCGTATTAAGCAAGTTTTTTGCTTTCTTAATAAACCCTTTTGCGGAACAAGGGTAAGTTGGAACGGTGAGGAAGCTAAGTTAGATGCGTCATGCCCCACGAGCATGCTTGCAATGGAAAATGGACGTGCATTTGCCTAGCCCTAAGGCCCGGATCGTAGCTTCATCATCATGGCGCATCGGGGGAGTTACGGCCTGCGGGGCAACGCGCCAAAGGCGTAATTTTCCGGTCCGTCACAGATGGTATCAGAGCAAGTTCCGAGAACACTCTAGGGACTTATGCGGAGTGGACTCATTCACGAGTATTTTCCTTAACAGAAAACTTAAAGTTGGAGAGTATGCCAACTTCTGCGCGGGAAAGAGTTTGTAACTGCTGGGCCAGTTACTTTGCAAATCGAGTTGAGATTTTATAAGTACTGTGAGTTTTCCAGGCCTCTGTGGCACCCCGCCTATGAGCATCCGGAAGACCATCTGGGACGGTGGGTAGACAATGGGACTGATCATCCCCACACGTTGGAACTGGCCAAGGGTGTGTGTTGTCAGACCCGTCTAGCATCCCACTTACGAGTAGCAACCCGGTAAATCCTTCAGGGACGGTGGCTTGCATCCAACTGCACTGGCATTAGAGATTGGTCCTCACAGTGTTGCGTTGAGTTTGCCTTGTCATTTCGATGACATTTTTCAACTTGTGAACCTTAGGGATTCCTGGGTGGTATTATGGGATGCTATCTAGGATACCTTTTCGAGATATCCTCTTGGCACTGGCCAATTGCGATTCTTGGTTTTGTTGTGGGAATTTTTTTGGATTCCTGGGCAGGTGGTATGGGACATGTGCTCAGAAGGTCTAAATTGTTGTTCATGACAACTTGAAGAAACTCGTGATTTCTGAGCATCTGGTATGGGACTTTTGCTCATGAAATCCAACTTGAAGAGATTGTCCACAATAGTTTTGGTTTTGAATTTCGGGGACGAAATTCTTTGAAGGGTGTGATAATGTAACACCCCGTGTTTTTAGCATGGCACATGCTAAAAGATGCGTCATTTGTTTGTGATGAAGCTTCATCCAAAAGCTTCCTTTGCATGGTGATATGCATTTGGCCCTTGGCCATATCTGGTGTCAAGTAAGGCACATCGCATATGCATATTGGCTAAGGCCAATATGGCATTAGTTGGAAGCTACATTGGCCAAGAGCCAATCTTGCATCAAATGATGCATTAGGTCAGTTGGGTAGATGACCTTGAAAATGTACGACCAACATGGCCGGACATCGGGTTGGCAGCGGACGGCCAACATGGCCGGACATCGGAGTTGGCATTGGTAGTGAACAGCCATCTTGGCCGGTTATTCAGGAAAATACATGGCAACGGCCATGAATAGTAAACGGGGAGTTGATGAAATATTTTTGGTCCCCTTTCCATACTTGTAGAAATTCCATTAAGACATATATAGGGAGGGGTAGTTGGTTGAAGGTGCATATGCGGACTATGTACCAAGTAAGCTTCATAGCTTAGCCGGAAGAGTATAAATGATGCCTAAGGCTCATTTATAGTTGCGTAGCCTCGCGAAGAGGGCATTTGATGCTTAGGCATCGTTATGCCATATTGCGGACCAAACATGCATCAGTTGGATGCAAATCGACGGAACGGCCTATACGGACTAGGCCATTTCCATTATTGCTTGGCCACGGCCTAGCAAACGAGTTGGAACAAGTTGCTTGTCCCTTCGCGGATGAACTACGGTCTGTGCTTGATCCCTTTGGAGTAGGGAAGGGTACGTAGGCAGCCGCAATGAGTTGCAGCATTGCCGGTCCAGCACGTTGTCGCTCATATCATCTAATTTAGAGATGATTACGACACTTTGGCCTCTCATATCATCTGGCTCGGCAGCTCGACGCAAGAGATGATTGTGGCCATACTTGATGAGGCTTAGTTGCATGCCAGCAAGTGGATGCTCATACTACCTATCAAGCTACAAAGAGCAAGCTATAACCTATCTGGAGGCGAAAAACCCGAGTGTCGTAATTTAGCTCAAGAGGAGTCCATTTTGATGGGAAACGACCCAAAGATCAAGACATGTCGATCTATTGATCCACATGGTCACTAGAATTTAGCCAAATTCCATCGTTTAGGGCCTCAAAAGGCCTTTTTTGTCGTATTAAGCAAGTTTTTTTGCTTTCTTAATGAACCCTTTTGCGGAACAAGGGTAAGTTGGAACGGTGTGGAAGCTAAGTTAGCTGCGTCATGCCCCACGAGCAGGCTTGCAATGGCAAATGGACGTGCATTTGCCTATCCCTAAGGCCCGGATCGTAGCTTCATCATCATGGCGCATCGGGGGAGTTACGGCCTGCGGGGCAACGCGCCAAAGGCGTAATTTTCCGGTCCGTCACATGGAGCTACCTCCTATATGGCGTCCACCAACTGATCAAAAAGTAATGGACCCGAGGTATTGTCATTTCCAACGGTTCCTTCACCACCCTACCAGTGAATGCAACGCTTTGAAACGCATCGTTCAGAAGAAGCTTAATCCAGAGGGATAGCTTTCCTTCTCTGAGAGATTAATGCGGACGATTTCCTTAGAGAGGCTACTTCGGTTTGATACAAGTGAGGCTTCAAAAGCAAGTAAGTACTATTCAACAATTTTACAAGAAAGACAGTTTTAGAATTCACTGGGGACTTGGCATCCCGCACATGGGGAAAGAGGCTCAGTGATCAAACGCCATGTTTGTTTCCCTTCATACTTCCCTTTTACGCGGCATTTGCAATTTCATATGATATGTGCAATCATTCATGACCAAGATGCAAATTCCATTTAAAATAATCTCTTTCGGAAAAGTCGTTCACAAAACTATCTCAAAATAAACCAATTCAATTACCTATTAATTCAAACCGGAAGTCAAATTGTGAAAGGAAATCCTCACTATCACTCAAAAAGAAAAGCATCTACAAGAAAAGACAAGTAGGTGGCGCGAATCCTTCAAGGAAAGTCCTTCAGCAACAACTTTCCCTTCTGGGCAAGAGAGACTTTCATCCTTTGAAGTACAACTGCTTGACTTCAACTCCTTAGACAACTTTTCAACCTCTTCTTCCCCGGCGAGTAACACAACATGCATAAGGGACTTCATCTTGTAATTTAAGGAGCTCAATCTCGGAGAACCCTTTGAAGAACCAAGGAGCATTGAAGTCGACTGCACAAACACGTCTCGATGGCACTTCCAGTCTTCAATCATCTCCTCGGAAACTGTTCGACCAGTCGTGACGCTCATCCCATGGATAGAAAAATAAAGCTTCCTGGACGCGGTTGACCAATGCAAGACGACTTTTGAGCTTCGTAGTGGTAGCAATGTGGCCGTGTTTCTCCCATATCGCCGTGTACAACCCTTCGAACTGAGCTTGCACGCTAAATCCTCCAACCAACATATGACCTGGATAAGGGATAGTGAAAGGAGGATCGAACAAAGCCCCGGGCTGCATTACCAATACTTCACCAATAACAGGAGCCTTGTCAGTTACAGGCGGCCTTTCAGAAGAAATCACCACGATAGCCTTATTGATTGGAACCTGCTCAGAACGTTCTTCAAGCGGAGCCACCTCAACAATAACGGATTTTGCCTCTCTTACATTCCTCCCGACGTCTACTTCACTCTGGGTACTAATTTCCATCACGGACCCATCAACAAGATCACTTAGGGAGGCACCTTGTCCAGCCGAGCTTGCGTCATCTCTGTCATTGTCTGGAAAAGGAGCGGTTTCACCATACTTCTTAGCATGAAGATCAGTGTTACCAGACTTCTGAGGATCAGTGTTACCAGACTTCTGAGGATCAGTGTTACCAGACTTCTCAGCATGAGGATCAGTGTTACCAGACTTCTCAACATGAGGATCAGTGTCGCCAGACTTCTCAACATGGAGGCCAACGTTACCAGACTTCTCGTTCTGAATGCGCGCCAACCTTGTGAAAACATTCTCTTTCGGAATTCCCTGAGTTCAAGCAAGGATCACTCTTAGAAGAATTTACTCTGGAGAAATGAAGGAATCGACTGAAAGAGATTTAAATACCTGCATATTGGAGGAATTGAGGATCACCGAATCACATGCCTGCCTTTTAGATCTCTCTTCTTCTTGGGGACTGCAATCATCAGCTCTGGTCTGTTTGGCTGGGAGTGGCTTCAACCGGAAATGCTTCTTCAAAACGTCAAAAGATGGCTCACCATGGGAATCTGTCACAACATCCTCCGAGAATTCCTGGAAAGCCAACAGTTGCTTCTTCCAAAATTCCTTATACTTATCGGTTACCACTGGGTTCTCCCAATAGGCCAAAAGGGAAGACTCTGCAATGCCAAGAACACGTCAGCATTAAAAATACCCGGGAGAAGTTCTTTCGGAGCCTCCGACGGACGGATAAATGGAACACCCTGGTCAAATCCCATTTGACGAGCAACCCTGTCAATGTTGTACGGAGTCACAGTAAAAGCTTCGTTGAATAGAGACGGGATATATCCCGGAATGCAGATGTGCAGATAAATAAGTTCTCCAAATTTCATAGTCTTGGCATCGGTACGCAACACAACATCAGGACCGTCACAAGCAATAGCAAAAGTCTTCGGCTGAACAATGGAAGAGTGGATCGGCCCCCATGGACGGAAATCTACGGAAGACACATTATCAAAGATGTCCACAAGTTTCACACCGGTTCTGGGACGGCTCCTCTGCCAACAGAGTATTCTCGAGCCACCATACAAACTGCTGAGCGAAGTTGCAGGAACAGGAGCATAACTTTTGAAATGTTCCCACAAGAATGCCTGAAGAAAAGCGAAGTGGACGTACGACTCCACCTTCTTGTACCCGTTGGAAACATGCATGTCCATTGCTAAGGCGTCCAGATGAGAATACAGTGATCTGAGGAACAAGGCACCTAAGGGAAGAACTGCACCTTTTGCTAGCTTTATAACAATCCTAACAAGGACACCTCTTATGGTCTTCTGTCCAGAACCGTCGTCAAATATATCTCTGGATAGCCACAAAGACAGGAATGCAATCACGCTGAGCTCGTTTTCCAACTCCTGATCCGGTTCTGGGTCTGCAGGAGACCACTCCGATACCCACCAGGTGTAAAATCATCTTGTATCTTTTTTCTCCTCCTTGTCCAGATTGTCGAATTCTGCCACCTTTTGGAGTATAGCGTCATAATCACGTTGTTTCGTGTCAGAAAGTGATAAGCATGTAAATGCTACATTTTATACCCATATTTATATTAGCTAGGATACAATATTTTAGTTACTAATACTATTTTAGTGCTTTTGTAAAAAGTACAAGTAAATTCGATCATCCAACGAATAAACAACAAAATGTGAGACTTATTGGTGTTTGCGACGAAAATGGCAAAATGTGGTTGGCCTGGTATCTCCATGTATCAGCAACCACAATGATCAAATATGCTGGCCTGGTATCTCCATATATCAGCAGCATTTATTATGCTGGCCTGGTATTTCTATATATGGTGCATTTTTTTTTTCTCTTTTTTTTTTTTTTTGAAGAAAAACAACTAATCAATCAACTCATTATTAAGCATATAAATGTAGAGTTTTCATAATAAAATTGGGTTCTACCTAAACCCTAACATGGTTCTAGCTAGCCATGACTTTCTCAAAAGCCATAAACATATTCATGGATTCACTAGCTAAACCAAAAAAAAAAAATCGAGAGTATGAAACTTCAAACCTTCGCCTTCTCCCAGTTAACGGCTGTGTGTCGCCTCCCTTCCGTCCTCTGGTCGTCGGCCTCCCCCTTTTTCTTTATTTTTCCGTCTCTGTCTATATCAGTGATGTGAAAGAATTTCATTCTGACCTAGCGAAATTGCCAGGCCCAGTCCAAGTGCGCTAAACCAGATTCTAAGTCCAGACCAGGTCCAAAATCTGCGTAACTACCATGTTTCTCTCCGAGTAACAACAACAGCCAAAACCACTGGTTCCCTGACCATCTAAGATATCACCTTGCCGTTTGCCAATTCCCATCGAATACATGACCTTCACTTCCATTTGTTCAGTAACCCAACTGGGAATCACCTCCTAACTGGATCTACAACAGTCCCATACGAAACCAGCCAGCGTACTTCTCCACTTGGTTGCTCTGCATATCACCAGCTCCTTGTCTTGTCGCGCAAAACTGAACCCCCAACTCCTAAATTCAGACCCAACTGCATCTTATATTCTCTTTCTAAGAACTGGCCACCACTGGATCACACAGCAACTCCAATCTTCTGTCCATACAAGTCCAACCACATCGAACCACCATTGCAACTGAATACGTCACATAACACCCATCATTCAATCAAAGATCACTTCAGCCAGCGTAAACCACTTTTGTAGCCTTGACAGTTCGAACCAAAGCTCGTCTTCATTGCTCATTCCAGTCTCCATCGGCAAAGTATTAGAGAAAAACTGGCAGCCATAAATGTATCTCTTTCTAACTACCTGTACTCACAGTTGTGACCAATAAAACCAGCAAGACAAACCCATTTGCATACCAGAAACATCACCATTGTCTTCTATTCTCTTCTTTCTCACAAACAGCTACAGCACCATCGAGTTCTTCTCAAAATCCGTCGTATACGGCCATGAATCAATGGCAGCAACACTCATATCAAAACTGAACCCATGAAATCCATGGATGTCGCTGTCACCACTACCACCAACAGTTCACTGTTCTCTTCTTCTGCACTTCTTATTTTCGTCTCAACACCACTGATCACCGCCTACATCTGCATTCGTGCCGTCTCGACACCATCTCTGTTCATAAGAAAACAGTGAAGCAGCAGTCGATACCCTTCTTCCTTCATGTCCGTCCATTCGTTGCAGATTCGGATTAAATCTCTCATTGGTCACTATCAATGGCAAAGGAGATGACTACATATCCAGTTTCACTTTCTACACTCCGGCCAGTGCCAAAGTCCAACTTTCTAACACCCACAACACCATGTACGTTCTCAGTTCTTTCCCCAGGCTTCCGAGCAAACTTCAAAGAGTCCCTGACTAGCCACTTAAGCTCCAGCTTAACTGCTCCAACAAAACAGCCCGACTGCCACATATTTCGTTCCATCCATTCTCTTCCGGTTCCAACTGCAATAGCTCAATCGAATACGTACTACTCCAAACTTCCATTATCTTCTCTGCTTTCATCTCGTGTTCTTCTACACCTTCATAAGCTCGCCTTCGCAGTAGCAGTAATTAATACTGGCCGCAACCATGGTAGAAACTACCTCCAAGAGCTGGTGCTTCAGCTATAAGTCCATATTCCGAGCTCCACTGCCAACACACTGTCCACAGCACCACACTTCCCATAAAATTACTTAAGCACCAATATCCTTGAACCAATGTTGTTGCTCTTGTAATATCGACAAAACTCCATAACATTGGTTCAAATTGGGTTTCCGACTGATGTTTTGTAGCTGCTGATGCTACTGACAAGTAAACCAATTCAAGTTCAAACAAGTAATCCCATCACATTGCAGTCACGGCTAATATTAGTACTGTAGCCATGGGAATCTCCAACTGCTGACATCATCTCGATGGAATACTCGCTGCTAAAACAACCCCACATTCGAGTCCGAGTTCGAAAATCAGTCACCGCCAGTTAACCATTTCAAGTCCGCTGATGTGTGCTGAAATAATCACCATCTCCTTTATTTCCCCTTGGCAGTAAACGCTTCTTTTTGCTGTCATCTCAGCCAACACAAATCTGTCCATCTCAAAACCAGTTTCACCTGTGTTTATTGCCACATTTTCTCGAGCATTGGACTCGCATCCCCGACAGCAGAAACCCAATTTGAACTCGAGTACAGCTCCGTCTTCACATCACCAGTCGGAATAATATTTTAGCTGAATTCCAGCCAACAAAACATCACTGGATGTTTAATGGCAGCAGCCATAGTTCACTTCCTCACCATTTGATTCATCTTCTTTCTTGCTGCAGTATCAAGAATCTTCACTTATACCCACTTAAGATTACTCCCTTGACGAAGTTTCTTCTCGGATATTTTTCTTCTCATAACTCGGTATTTACGAAGATGATGAATGGACTGAAAGTCTTGTGATAACAAAAGACTTTCTGTTCTTATGAATAAGAAATAAGATGTGGTCAAGAGCTGCATACGTGGTGCCACTTTTTCCCTTGACATAGGTGGGTCCCATCTGTTTGAGTCAAAGTAAATAAAATTCTTTGTTTAGCTGCATCATCTCCTTTGATTCAAAAACTAATAATTAAAATCAAATTCAAATCAAAGGCTCAAATCGCTTGGTGACTCATAAGATGGTGGTGCAGCAACATGACTATTTAAGCTCCAGCTCCTTTATGTTGTCATGGTAACTAGAATGGTTGTTGGTATATGGAAATGACCAGAAGCCAACCTCCAATAAGTGTTTTATTAGTTGATATATTTGTTTCTGTCTCTCTTTCTCTCATTTCTCCATCCCATTTAATCAGCAAGAGTTCTCGGTGAGAATTGGGGAAGAACACGTATGAAATGAAACTGGATGAGGATACAGCCCCTGTTTACAATTTTATTTAAGGGTATTTTGGGAAGATCATGAAACATGTGTACAAATATAGAAATATGGATGGAAAAAGTAACCACTAATTTCAATCTATTTGGGGAGGAAACGCTAATTAGCGATCTTGGGAGGGGAGGAAAGATATTTGATCATTGTGGTTCATAAGATGGTGGTACATGGAAATTCCAGGCCAACCTCATTATCATTGTCATTGGTTCTTTGATACATGGAAATTCCACATCATTGTGGTTGCTGATACATGGAAATACCAGGCCAACCCCATTTATCATTGTGCTGCTGATATATAGAAATACCAGCCAGCAGAAAGCTCGTAATAAAAACTTCCAGCGACAGGCAGGTTCATCAATGCAGCTACGCTTTCCAGAGTAATAGTCATCTCTCCCCATCTAAATATAGTTGTATGAGTAGAAGGGCGCCACCGAGAAATGAAAGTAATCAAGCCTGCAAGGTCTTTCTTAATTTCAAGAGTAGCAGATGCCATGACTGCATTGAGGATTTGCGCTTTGACCAAATTAGCTTTAACATCCTTATTATTCAACATGCGTCTCATCCACCCTTCATAAGAACCCAGAGGAGTATGAAAAATCTTTAAGTCGATAGGAGAAGGCGGATATTCATTTCTTCGAATACAGAACCTCATCACAAGTGCCGAAGAAGAAGATGGATCAGCTTCCATATTTTCTGAACCGGAGAGAAGGACTATCTTGTGAGAGGGATGTTTCCTAATGTTTGGAAAAGACAAGGTGAACAACTCATCATCAATGTTCGGCATATTTTTGAAGCTGTCAACACTTCCCGACTTGGCACCAGCATTATCTCCAAAAGACATATCAACATGAGTTCTTTTCTTCATTATACAATAAAAGACAGGAGTCGGTACTTGTATAAAAACGCGCGATAGTGTAGTCACACACGACAAAACATGTATTCACGTTGGAATACACAAGGCCGGGATCGGGTCCAAACACCGGTATTGATCAAGTTTCAAGTCTGGTACTGATCAAATAACAAGTTTGGTATTGATCAAATTTCAAGTCCGGTATCGCTCAAGTTTCAAGTCTGGTATTGATCAAGTCACAAGTTCGGTATTGATCAAGTTTCAAGTCCGGTATCGCTCAAGTTTCAAGTCTGGTATTGATCAAGTCACAAGTTCGGTATCGCTCAAGTTTCAAGTCTGGTATTGATCAAGTCACAAGTCCGGTATTGCTCAAGTTTCAAGTCCGGTGTTGGTCAAGGGCACAAGGCTGGTATAAAGGCGACATTCAGTCATGCATACACGGTATGAGACCCACGTTCAATCGAGCATATATGGCGGGACCACATTCATTTGCACAGCACAGTTCTGTTGTGTTCATGGGAATCATGTTCACGGAATTCAAGCCGAATTTCTTTCCAAGCTACAACCTAAGAAGCTAGGTTTTGCATGCAACAATGAAAAAGGAAGCAGGACACAACATATTCATGGATTCACGGCTTGTTCACTAAGAAATTCTAGAAAATATTGGCGTATCAATCTCGGTGGAAGAACTAAGCATAATGCATATCTTGCAAAAGGTGTTTACCTAGCAAACTAGGGTTTTACCTAAAAAAAAAAAAAAAAATGCTTACCTTGCTGCGGACGGACGGACGGCGACGGCGGGCTCCGGCGGGCGGTGGCGGCAGTGGAGATCACGAACGGGAGCTGCCGAACAAAAAAAAAGAAAAAGAAAAAGAAAGTGTGAAGAAAAGGAAAAGGGGCCGGTCCTTTTTATAGACAAAATTCGGAAGAATCCCAATAGAACAAGGATTCCTTTTTTGATTGAATTCCTCTTTTGCTTGGATTCCTCTTTTGATTCAAACACGCATGGAAGGAAACCGGTCCCACCAAAGGATTCCGCGCTTGCACAACGGCGTTTACATGGACAACTGCTAGCGGTCGGCAAAAATTTCTCCGAGTAAACTTTCTTTATCCTGTCTTCTTCACATAAGTATGTCACCATCTCATGCCTACCCCACAATAGCGTAACCATTATGCGCTAGGCAGGGGACTTAATGTTGATGGTGGATTTTCATTTAAGGCTAAAATTGTAAAAGCCAAAATTATGCGCTGACATCTTGCAAAAGATAAAGCCATTAATAAGTGATGAATAATTCTTTACTTTACTAATTCACCTAGAATGGAGCATGTGGCAACAATCCCGATGATCACGTGAATTAAATACACGAAATTCATCCGGTTGGAGCATGTGGCAACAATCCCATATACCCCAATGAATTTACAACATTATTAATTAATGCATAACCAGCCTTGTATTTCTTGTACTCATTACGGTGCGAAGATGACGACCGAGTGTTGTTCTCGTGAGCAACACGAATCTCCAAGCATTAATAATGAAGCATGTACGAAATACCCATACATGCTACAACTCTCGGTGTGTTATAGCCCGATTGAGCATATTTGAACCTAGACTGACCATATCAGTCTCAGAAACGATCACGACCATCCAACTTCACCAGCATGATTGGATGGCTTAGATTGAATCCATGACCCCAAGCAGGTATTGGAATATTCACCACCGACCCAACGCGGGCCCCGCATAGTCGGCCTCCCCAAAAGGGTGGCACAACTTGCCAAACCGTCCAAGCCAAAGCAGTATGGACGAAAAACCCTAAATTAGGGTTTGCGGCACATTACAGTCGCAAAACAGTCTCAACCATCCATCTTCGCAGGCATAGATGGAGGGTGTAGATGTAGATTCAAAGAGCCCAGAGCATGTCAACACAAACACCGTGGGCCCGCCTACATACATGACCGATCGGTCAGGACCAACTATAGTTGGTCGTTCCAGTTCGTGCGTCCAAACAAGGCATGACGCACGGCCGGTGAAACCCTAATTAGGGCTTGAACAATCACGAGCGTCCATTTTCTCCTGCACAAATGAAGGGTCCAGGATTAGACTAAGCAGGTCTGGTGCGTATCAACATGACCACCGTGGGCCCATCAATCTCCACACCCGATCGGCCAAGGCATATCATGCCTGGTTGCCTCGATTTGCACGCCCGAACTAGGCATGGCCGCACCTCCCGATTGCAAACTAATCTCGACCACTCAACTTTGCCGGACAAATTGAGTGGCTTAGATCACGTTTCTATGGGATATTAAGGTATGGACGTGTACACTAGCTCGCCGTTAGTATACCATACTAATCGGCCAAGACCGACCAAGCTTGGTCGTCTTGGAACGCGCGCCCAAAATTGGCATGATGTGCGGCTTTTGCAGCACCATATTTTTGTTGCAAATTGATCTTGACCACTCAACTTCACCGGAAAAATTGAGTGGCCCAGATCACACTTTCACGAGACAATAAGGTATGGGCGCCTACACCATCATGTCATCTACACACATGCACGATCGGCCCTGCCAAAATTGTATCCCAAGCTTGGATTCTACCAAGCTGAAGAGTGATGCTTGCGCACCTCTTCAAAAAACCCTAATTCCACTAACGGTCGCAGATGAGTGTCTCAAAGATCATCTCGTCCGTCCAACCCAGCCGCTTGGTTATACAACCACAGTCGGGAGTTAATTGGTCGGTGAGGCGTCATGGTGATCACCACCCGTCACTCTACCACACCATGATGCGATGCACATAGAATACAAAGGATACTTCACAAGTATAGACTTCCTAAATAACTTAGTTATTTAATCTAGCATTACATGCTACTTTCTGTGGGTCCCACGATCCACACACTCGAGACATCAATCATGTCACAAACTGGGGGATACATACTGGGGTATTGGTCTGGCGGTTTACAGCGTGCAGTATGCAACGCGCCATCACAAGAACGTGTCAGGAAGTCATGGACGGTTAGAGATGATAGGAGAAGTGGGCAAGACTGGTCGTGTAACACTAACACACAACTCCACTACTCCATCACTCCACTTCCTCCACTTCCCACGAGAGACGTGAATAAGGCTCAAATGACTTGTATAAATAGGTTTTCCTCCCTATTTCCAAAACACAAGGGCAAGTCAAGACAACAGAGACAAGTGTTGATACAATTGTATTCAAACACCGGAACAGATAGCTTACATCCTGCAATCCAGTTCAGCTTTCTGATACAAGTCATACATAGCCAACACCTTCACAATCTCAACACCTTCTTCGCTTCCCTCCATAAGATCAACCCCATCTCCTTCACTTTGTGACCGAAACAAGTCTGGAACGGCCATTTCTTGGTTTAGGCCGGATTTGAACAGATTGATTTCTCGAATCTACAAGCACTCCCGTGCAATGCATTTGTTTAAGGTTTAGACTCATTTCTCATCCACACACCCCAAATTACCAAAACCGGCAGAAATAGTTTTCACCCATAAACACCACGGTTCGGTGTTAGTCTGCCAGGGTTGATATAAAAGGGAGGCGCATAAACAGAGAAGGGACTACCTCTTAATCACTAGTTTTGTGCCTGCAGATTGTTCGCAGAAATTCCTGAAAGAGAAGCTACAGAGAACCATCTCAACTGTTTGCTTTTCTGAACCTCTTTAAGCCATGTGTTTTACTATTAAGAACATGAGCAACTAATAACTTTATTGATTGGGGAGGATTTTAAAACTCCGAACATGTTTTATTAATCAATTTTAAGCAAGTTATTCTTTGATAAATATCTTTTGTTGATTATCTTTTACCGTTCTTATGACCATGAGGTGTTTGATAGGTATCTAAGTGCGCAATTAGGTAACTCGTATGCAACTCTAATGCTAGTATTGATAACTTTAATCCGTAATTTTTAGAGTAATCTTTACATAAGTAGCGGTGCACTATTTGTCACAAAGGGATTTTGTATGCAATAGTGTGTAAAAGATAACCCTAGGTTAACGTGTCGAGCTTACGAACATGTGTCTAGGAGAAACTTGATTCACAAATTTATCAATTGATTGAATTACACCTAAAGAGCTTATTTTAGGTGGTTCATTTGATTAGAATCCGCTAGAGAACTTATTCTATGCGGTGATTTATGGAATCCGAAGATTAGTTGAGCTTATAACTTGTTTAAAAGTTGTTAACAATCGAAATTTATTGAAAGTAAAACTTGTATGATTAATAATATCTTGTTTGGTAGTGGCGAATGAATCTCTAGTTAATTCCATCTCATAATTTGAATTACAATCTTTGCAATTTTCAGAATTTGTCTTTCAACAACATTAATTTGTCTTACATAATAACTTAAAACTCACACCTCCTGTGGATTCGAACTCGACTTGCCTCACTACTTTTTTTTTATAGATTTGTGTAGCATAAGAGAATTATTATTGATAGGTTGACACCCTCACCGAAATTGGCGCCGCTGCCGGGGAGGCAGTGGTAGTATTAAGTTGTTATTTTTCTTTTTGGTTATTCTTTTTGTTTTTAGTTTCACTTTTAGATTACTAATACAATTTTTGAGAATCCTATTTTCAGGTACTATTCCATTTGTGGATGCTTAAAGAGGGCAGACCAAGTCCCATTAGTATCCGTCTTCGATCCGACACTAAACTAAAGGACTTTATTCGAGTGGTTAACACTCCGCTTCCTCCTAGTTCATCATCAAGCGAATTCGCAGATTCGGACGTAGAGGAAGAACAAGTAGTTATGGCAACACTCAAGGATCTTGCATCACCACAATTGAACACTCAACCTTTCTGTATTCAATTGGACGAAGAAATTGAGTTGAAACCAACTTTGCTCAACTCATTGCCGAAGTTCCATGGTTTAGCAGGGGAAGATCCAAACCGTCATCTCCAAGAATTTCACATGGTGCTTGTAAGTGTGAAACCAAAGGGAGTTGAAACTGATGATGCCATGCTTAGAGCATTCCCATTTTCTCTCGTGGATATGGCCAAGGAGTGGTTTTACAGTCTCCCAACAGGTAGTATTACTACATGGACCGGTCTGAAGAAACTTTTTCTTGAGAAGTAGTTTCCCGCATCCAAGGTGGCAAAAATCATAAAAGAGATATGTGGAATTGTTCAAATGGCAGGTGAGACTTTGTATGAGTATTGGGAGCGATACAAGAGACTATGTCAAAGTTGTCCACATCACCAAATCACGGAGCAACTTATCATCCAATATTTCTATGAAGGACTCTTATTAAATGATATGACAATGATTGATGCCACAAGTGGTGGAGCTTTAGTTGACAAGACATCCACGCAAGCAAGAGCTTTGATTGAGCAGAAATTCTCACTCTTATGATGCAAGGGATGCCAGAGATTTCGAAGTCAGTGTAAGGGTTCAACCAATTCCAGCAGAAATACGAGATGACTATGAGAGATGTGCAAAACCAAGTTAGTCAATTGGCTAATGAAATAAATCTACTCAAAACACAAGGGTCTGGAAAGCTTCCTTCGCAACTGTTGAACCATAAGGAGAATGTCAATGCTATTGAGTTAAGAAGTGGGAAGCAAGTTAAGCAACCGACAACATCACCGGAAACTCATGGACTTGTTTTGGAGAAAGAAGAGGACGAAACAGCCCCTAACAAGGCTGATTTGGTAACAAATTCTCACTCTAAACCTCTTGTTTCTACTAATGTCACTCCACCTTTTCCTAGTAGGTTTGCAAATTCAAAGAAGGAGACACTATACAAAGAGATTTACGAGATATTCAAGAACATCCAAGTGAACATACCACTCCTTGAAGCGATAAGGCAAGTTCCTCGCTACGCAAAGTTCTTGAAGGAGTTGTGCACTAACAAGCAAAAATTGACCGGTAATGAGGTAATGAGTGTGGGGGAAAACGCTATGGCGTATCTTCTAAAGAAACTCCCACCTAAATTAAAAGATCCCGGTAGTTTCACTGTACCTTGCACAATTGGTAAGACAAGGTTTACAAAGCTTTGCTAGATTTAGGTGCATCTATTAATGTTATGCCTGCTTCAATATTTGAATCCTTAAATCTTGGTCCTCTCAAAATTACTGGTGTAGTTATAGAACTTGCCGATAGATCTAATGTTTACCCGAACGGGGTTGTTGAGGATGTTTTGGTGCAGGTTAATGAGCTTATATTTCCGGTGGACATCTATGTTCTTGATATGAATGATGAAAATCTATCCTCGTCTACACCTTTGTTGTTGGGTAGACCGTTTATGAGAACTTCTAGAACTAAGATTGATGTCTACGAAGGCACTTTGACAATGGAATTTGATGGGGAGGTCGTACGCTTCAACATCTTTGAGGCGATGAGGTACCCGAGTGATGTGTATTCCTGTTTTGCTATTGAGGAGGTTGATGCTGGCTAAGGATGCGTGCAAGTAGTAAGTCGGGCTGACGACTTTAAACCAAGCGCTTAGTGGGAGGCAACCCACTTGTATCGTATTTCTTACCTTTCATCTTTTCATTTTTGGTTTTTCTTGCGTGTTTATTATGCTTGCATCATATTAGGAATGCCCTGCTTTGAATCATACATTAGAGTCCATTTTCCATTGAGGACAATGTCATGTTTAAGTGTGGGGGAAGGGTTCCATAAAAAAAAATTATGTAGGCAAAACTCCGACTTTTAGAGATTTTTGAAAAATTTAGAATGAACACTAGCCTTTCTAAGTAGATGGAATTTGTTCTTGACGGTGAGGTCTATATTAACTGAGTCGGGATTAGATGCCAACTAAATAGCTTGTTTAGGGTTTATTTTCTATTTTTCAGAAGTAACTATGAGTTGGAGTATATGTTTTGTAGGTACACCTTTTGTAAACCTTCACGAGACTATAACTCGTCCACTAGGGACGCCTAGGGGTTCAAAGGCTTGTTACATTCCGCTAAAAGTAACCGTAGCCTCGACGACATGGAGTTGTTGTATTTTAGTTTTGTTTTGTTTGCTCGAGGACTAGCAAAGAATAAGTGTGGGGGAATTTGATAGGTGTCTAAAACACCCAATTTCGATAACGATTTCTTACACTTTTCGTATTAGTTCTCTTGAAATTTTGTACATTACGCATTTTTTCTATGTTTTCGGGTACAATGGCTTGAAGTTGCGAAAAGGAAGGAAAAGCGCCACTAACTTATTTCTCTTAAATGTTTTATATCAGGAAAATTCCCAAGACATGGTCCCATCATAGTTTCAATTTGGTTATACCAAAATAGAACTTGTGTGGGGGCAGTCATGGGTAGTCAGCCATTTATCATGGGCCTAAATAGCACTATCTCAAAAATTCTACACTCTGTAGAAGAATTGGACTTCAATTTGTCAGTGGACTTCACATCAAGGCAATCACACATGTGCATTCAAGTTGGAGAGAAATTAGGTCTCTATAGAAACCAAATCGAGAATCTTCAATTCACTAGCAGAAACATGAGATGAGAGTGAAAACCAATTTCCGGAGAACTCAAAGACTTGTTGCCGTCACTGCTAGCCACGGTTCGGTGTTAGTCTGCCAGGGGTTGAGAGGTGAACCAAAGCAGAGAAGGAGAATGAGAAGATGGACCTTCTGTCATCGTTTGTGGGTGAAATCGTGAGTGAAACATCAACAAAGGAAAGGGGATTCGGAACTGATTGATTAAATCAGTTTTGATGACTGTATGTGAAGAATCAGGAGCTCGAAATGGAAAAGGAAGTTGGGTTTTCTGGATTGAGGAAGCTTGAGTGGTATTCATCTTCAAAAGAGCTAGAGAGAACAGCTTGGCTCTTCTTTTTCCGTACTACTAAGATGATGTTGTTGATGTTGGCTTGTGATGATCAATGGAGCAGATTATGAATGTTTGAATGATTATTGATCTTGGGTTTGTGTGATTGAGTGAAGGGAAGGAGATGAATGAGTATAGAAACAACAAGAAGTCAATAATCTATATCAAGAGAACAATGCACATGATGTGCTTGTAGAAATGCCTGAATGAGCGACTCTTCACTACAAGTTCGAGTGGCTGTAATCTGGTGGTTTTGAGATCGAGTTTGGGGTTCAATTGAGTTCGTTCTGGAGCTTATGATTAGTGAATTTCACTTATTCCAATCAATCGAAATAAATGTTGCAGTTGGGTATAGTTTGATGGCAGTGAAAGACTTGTATTGGTGCTACAATTCAGTGGGATTTTGGTGGAATTTTGAGCCTGTGTTGCGGCCATGAAGAGGAGGAGAAACTAGTTTTATGTTGCTGCCTATCTATGGTGCTTGTATGTTGTTTACAGAGGGTCTTGTGATGCTGTCCAGGGAGCAACACTGTGACAAGAGAAGTTGGTTGAGTTATGGTGGAGATATGGGTCAAGTTCTGAGCTCAGTTTCAGCTGAAATATGAAGCTGCGTTAATTGATCTTGTGCAGTGTCTGGCAATGGTTCCATGGCTTTGTTTGAGGAGTTTCTGGCAAGGGTTTGGACCTGATTCAGAAGCCAAGGGTAAGCTAACTTGGATACCAATTTATCACCAGTTTGGAAGGAGTTTCTTGCCGCGAAAACAGCCAAGACGCTGTCTTTGCCGTGGGTTGTTTAATGAATGGATGTGATTGTTGCCTGTTTTAGAGTTCGAATTGAATAAGGAAAGTGGGTGTCTATCTTATACGACATTGCAGGGCAGGGAAGATATAAAGGGGAGGCGCAGAAACAGAGAAGGGACTACCTCCTAATCACTAGTTTTGTGCCTGCAGATTGTTCGCAGAAACTCCTGAAAGAAAAGCTACACAGAACCATCTCAACTGTTTGCTTTTCTGAACCTCTTTAAGCCATGTGTTTTACTATTAAGAACATGAGAAGATAATAACTTTATTGATTGGGGAGGATTTCAAAACTCCGAACACGTTTTATTAATCAATTTTATGCAAGTTATTCTTTGATAAATATCTTTTGTTGATTATCTTTTACTGTTCTTATGACCATGAGGTGTTTGATAGGTATCTAAGTACGCAATTAGGTAACTCGTATGCAACTTTAATGCTAGTATTGAGAACTTTAATCCGTAATTGTTAGAGTAATCTTTACATAAGTAGCGGTGCACTATTTGTCACAAAGGGATTTTGTATGCAATAGTGTGTAAAAGATAACCCTAGGTTAACGTGTCGAGCTTACGAAGATGTGGCTAGGAGCAACTTGATTCACAAATTTATCAATTGATTGAATTACACCTAGAGAGCTTATTTTAGGTGGTTCATTTGATTAGAATCCGCTAGATAACTTATTTTATGCGGTGATTTATGGAATCCGAAGATTAGTTGAGCTTATAACTTGTCTAAAAGTTTTTAACAATCAAAATTTATTGAAAGTAAAACTTGTACGGTTAATAATATCTTGTTTGGTAGTGGCGAATGAATCTCTAGTCAATTCCATCTCATAATTTGAATTACAATCTTTGCAATTTTCAGAATTTGTGTCTTTCAACAACATTAATTTGTCTTACATAATAACTTAAAACTCACACCTCCCTGTGGATTCCAACTCGACTTGCCTCACTATTTTTTTATAGATTTGTGTAGCTTAAGAGAATTATTATTGATAGGTTGACACCCTCACCAGCTGCGGGATCTAAGGTACCATTGTATGCTTGGAACGTAGGTACCGGGCATTTCGCAGGGATAGGCTCCCTCAAAATGCGAAAAGACAACGAAGATATTGTCGCTTCCTAGAGTACCTCTTCTAGCCTTGCTCCTGCGTGGCCAGTTTTCAATCCTTGTATTTCTTTTCGCATTTTCTCTATTTGCTCCATGACCATGTTCACATTGTGAGCATCTCTAGAAAATGTGTCATCATAATAAGACTGAAGGTCTTATAAGTTGGATCCATTTCGTTTGGATCATGCTGCGTTCTCCTGGATCCCCTTGGTGGGTTAAGATCCCCTCTTCGTCTTCCTCAGATAGATCCGTTCTCACGCCTCTTTAACGGAGGGTGAGTTTGGGAACCCTCAATTTGCACATCCAGCATGTCTTTTAGGTTCTGGTTATCCTGGGCCATCACATGCATGGCATCCTCGTGCTCCTTGTTACGGAGTAGCAAAGCTGCTACTTGAGCTGCCATTTGATCTTCATTGTGGATTCCACCACCCTGAGGAGTGTTGTCGGCCGGATCCTCAGATTCATCCACTCCTTCCTCTATGACCGGAGCGTCGGGATCTATCTGAATTGGAGTTAGGTTTCCCAACCCTTGTCCCATAGGAGCTAAGGTTATGGGTAACCCTGCATTGGCCGCAGGTGGCTTCGTTACATTGGGATGCTCCGGTAACGGCATGCCGTAAAGTGGTTGTGCTCCCGATGTTTTCCCAATCCCTTCAGCAGGAATATGTGGTTTGTTAGCCACCGTTCTTCTTGCTATTTCACTTTGCCCGTCCTCTGCTTCTGTTGTTTGATTCGCTTGAGATGGCTTTTGAGACCTTCCTCTTGTAAATGCTGGTCGTGAGCTTGTTGGTGCGTCACTTGGTTTCTGCATGCTTTAGGTCTTTGACTGTCCTGTTGACACAAAGAAAAAGTGGAAAAATCTGCTACTTGGATGCCTTCGTTAAAAGTAGCAATTAATGCTCTGACACGGAAGACGGCTAAGCAGCTTTTTCAGAAAAAGGACTGAAATGACGTTTGGAAAGACATATATTAAATTTGTTATGACACCCTTGGAAAAACAACCTTAAATGTTGAAAAAGGGTGTCAGAGCTTCTCGAAATATGGGTTATTGAATGCTTGAAAATATTTTTTCTACCTTAAATTCTCACTGAGAGTTCTCAGTGCTCAGAGTTACCCAGATCTGAGGGAGACTCTGTCGGAAAAGGTTGTTTTTAATACAAAACAATAGTTTTAACGTTTTGTGAGTGTTTTTTGCATAAATTTTTGTAGATCTGTGAGATTGCGAGTCTTTAGAGGTTATGAACTCCAAGAACTTGTGAAAACAATGGATGAACAAATCACTAGAAAGTGAGATTCATCGTTGTTGAACTCAGATCTCTTCGTTAAAGAAGATGTGTAAGTTAAAATAAATGATGGAACATAAAAACTCAAGCTGGTGAGCAAATTTTTCTAGCGCCAAACTGTGACTACTCGTTTTCCCATAGTCTACGTAATGTGTACAACTCGGAGGATCAAATACTAAGTAGTATTGATACCTTTGTTGAACTGATATTGCTAAGTAATAAAATATATTCAAGATCACGATAATAACAAAGAACACTAATGTAATGTAAATGCTACTAAGTTATCACGAGACACAAGAGATTACGTGGTTCGACTTTTGTCTACGTCCACGGGGTAATGAGTGATTTGTTTGTATTAAGTTGTTGTGGTTACAAAGATCTTAAATGCTTCCCAAAATAGAGAGAACTCAAGTTTAAGTAAATACTTAAGTTCTAAACATTAAAGAAGTATAAGCTTAAGACTAGATCTTCTTCTCCTCGATCTTGAATGCCCTTAATTTGTTGGTGAAGCTTGGTATTTATAGCCCCTTCTGCTCCAGGTGTACCTTTGCTGCCTTTGGGTCCATCGTTCCCTGATATACCTTCCGTACAAATGGTACCTTCGTTCACCGCGCGCTTTCTCCAGTCGGACTCTGCCACCTCGGCTGACCCACGTTCTTTCGGAAACTTCCCAGCCTCAGTACAGACTGTACCTTCGTTCACCGCTATTCTTCGCCAGTTAGAACTTGCCACATCATCTCTCTCCACGTGCTTTGATTATGCGTGTAGATAAGAGATTTGTGCATTTAATGATGATTAGATATGTCATCTACCTCTGTCCCTTCGCCAGCTGCCTCTCTTTAGAGTAGGCTTTATTTTCTATCTTGGCCGTCGAGGTATCCCTTCTTGGGATAAGATAAAGTAGATCTGCGAAGGTATCTTCTGCTACTCAGGTTTCTCTGTATAGCGAGGGCTATACAATTATCTTGTACGCGGCCACTGAAACCGTGACACGTGCTCCACAAAATATTGGTATTCACAAGTAAATAAGATAGTCAGTCTTCAATACCTTTGTTGACGTTGTTGTTCTTAAGTCTTCATCCTTAAGGTTCGATTAGTGAATTCTGATACTTAACTATCATGCTCTACCCAAGTGCGAGACAGATTCTAGTAGACTATAAATCAAGATTTTAGGTTTGGTCGACTAAATATGACGACATGCTTGATATACAAAAACTTGTGAGTTTGACCAAGCGATGCTCTAACATTGATAACTAGACTCGACATACCAACGCTCGTTGGGGTCAACCAAGTAGTGATCTAACAATCTCCCCCTTCGTCAATTTTAGTGAAAAACTCATTATATTTGAATATTATCTGAATTAATAGAAAAGTACAAAATATTCAAAACAAACACTCGAAATTTCGTATTATCAACATCTGTTTCTCTTGTAAATATTCAAAACAAACACTGCTACTGAAGCAAATGGTAATAGTTCCTTTACTCCCTATGGACATAACTGTTATTGCAGTAGCATCTGCACAAAGACATCAGTTATATTACTTATATCATGATACACTACTCCCCGTTAGGTAATACTTGATTTATTTTCTATTAGGTTAGATATGTCTTTATTAGCACATACATTTCTCTCTCCCTACGACAATACTACTCGAGTATTACATTTTTTAGTTGTTGATGGTGGATTTTCATTCAAGGCTAAATTTGTAAAGGCCAAAATTATTATGCATAAACACTTGCAAAAGATAAAGCCATTAATAAGTGATGAATACTTCTTCACCTCACTAATTCACCTAGAATGGAGCATGCGACAACAATCACATTCTATGAATTAAATACACGACATTCTTCCAGGTTGAAGCATGTAGCAACAATCCCATATACCCTGTGAATTTACAGCATTATTAATTAATGCATGACCAGCCTTATATTTCCTGTACCCATTACCGGTACGGCATGACGACTGAGTGTTGTTCTCAGCAGAGCAACACGAATCTCCAAGCATTAATAATGAAGCATGTACGAAATACCATACATGCTACAACTCTCGGTGTGTTATACTAGCCCGATTGAGTATATTTGAACATGAACTGACCATATCAGTCTCAGAAAACGATCATGACCATCCAACTTCACCAGCATGATTGAATGGCCCAGATCAAATCCATACCCTTAAGCAGGTATTGGAGTATTCACCACCGACTCAATGCGGCCCCGCATGGTCGGCCTCCCCAAGAGGGAAGTAACTCTTACCGTTTCGTCCATCCAAAAACAACATGGACGTGAAACCTAAACTAGGGTTACGACACATTACATGTGCCGCAAATCAGTCTCAACCATCCATCTTCGCAGGCATAGATGGAGGGTGTAGATGTAGATTCAAAGGGCCCGGAACATGTCAACACAAACACCGTGGGCCCGCCTACATACATGAACAATCGGTCAGGACCAACCATGTTTGGTTGTCCCAGTTCGTGCGTGCAAAACAATGCATGAAGCACGGCCGGCAAAAACCCTAATTAGGGTTTGTATCGATCACGAGCGTCCATCTTCTCAGGCACGAATGGAGGGCCCAAGATTAGATTAAGCAGGTCCGGTCATACCAACATGACCACCGTGGACCCATTTATCTCCTCACCTGGTCGGCCAAGGCATACCATGCCTAGTTATCCCAAATCGTCCACCCAAACTAGTGTGGTCGCGCTCCCAAATTCACAAACTGATCTCGACCACTCAACTTCTCCAGACAAATTGAGCGGCTTAGATCACGTTTTCATGGGACAGTCAGGTATAGGCATGAACACCAGCCTACCACCTACACGCCAGACCGACCAGGCTTGGTCATCTTGAAACGCGCGCCCGAAGTGGGCATCGTGCGCGGCCTTTGCGGCACAAGATCCATGTCGTAAATCAATCTCAGCCACTCTTCTTTACCGGTAAACTTGAGTGGCCTAGATCGCATCTTCGTGGGATAGTGAAGTATAAACATGGACACCAGCATGTCGTCTACACACATGCATGATCGGTCCTCTATAAAACACCTCCCATTCTTGGATTCGACCAAGCTGAAAGAAGGAACTTGCGTACCTCTTAAACCCCAATCCACGGTCGCAGATGAGGGTCGCAAGTCATCTCATCCGTCCAACTTTACCAGCTTGGGCGGACAGCCTAAGACATGAGTTAGGCTATCTGTAAGGCGTCACCACAATCACCGTCCACCACTCTTCCACCGGTGATCGGTCAAGTCAGGGCTTACCTGTATAGCCTCCAAACGGTCACTCGAAGATGGCTGGACATGATCTATTTTAAGACGCTTAAATTCGTGACTTACTCCGGTAAGCCTTATAAACAACGATGCTTCATACATGCTGAATATACTTGATGCAGTACCTGCATACAACACACATGATACTTCACAAATATCGACTTCCTAAATAAATCAGTTATTTAGTCTAGCATTACATGCTACTTTCTGTGGGTCCCACGATCCACACACTCGAGACATCAATCATGTCACAAACTGGGGGATACATACTGGGTTATTGGTGCGCGGTTTACGGCGTGCGGCCATATGTGAATTCTTCGTCGAAAGCAACCTAAAGTGTAAAAGCACAATTAAGTTTAACTCCTAAAAGCATTAAGATTTATGGAATAAGACTCATCAATGTAAACGAATGTGTAAAAGCACTAAACGTTTTAACAAAAGTTATGATTCACTTGTGACTAGTAGGATTTATCACTACAAGCTCTAACCACAATTATCTTTACTTAGAATCGGGGATAAACAACGTTTTTAATATTGAAAACCTAATATAGCTCTAGAGATGAACACAAATCGGATTGATTAGGACTCAACCTAACAAGTTTTCAAATCTTATAACACTATTAATTGTGAATCACAAACAATAATTACTTGAGACAAAACTAATTCATTGAATCAAAAGCATGTTGAGAAATCAACTTTTATCCCATAACCAATAAGATGTTTAGCTACTCATAGCTATGGAGTTCATCATCATCAATATTCAATAATAAAACAAGGAAGAAGAAGAACAAAACCAAACCCTAGAAGCGTAAACAAAACGGCTCTCCAAAAATTCCAAGAAAAAGATATCATATGTTGTAGAAGACCTTCCCTTTTATAGCTTTCTCCAACTTCTAAAATTAGGTCTAGTCTTCAAAGTCCATTAGGTGAGAATCCACCAAGCCCATAAGAGTGAGAAACCCGTGTAGAAAATACGCCCCGAAAGTGGTCGCCGGAAGTCTGGTATTGTGGCCGGAAATCGGCCGGAAAGTCGCCGGAAAACAGCTCCGGTGACCGGCAAAGTCCGCCCGGTCACCGGTCAACGGGTTGGATCGGGCTAGATCACTGGGTCAAATCAGATGACTCAACTCGCAGTCGGACACAGCAGTCGACATCTTACTGGTGAGGCAATGAGTGGTCAAACTACCATCTTGCCGAGCCATAATCTGTCTTCCGACCATAATGGCTAAGCAATAAAACTCTGGCCTGCAATCCTGCAACTTCAAATTCACTGCAATATCAGCTCAATTCGACTCACACTGGCCAATTCACATTGCGACTCGGCTCCATTGCTCATCTGCCACACTTCAGCTCACAAAACCAAGCTCTTTATCTGAGCTGCTAAGAACAGCTTCAACCCACGTCTCTGCCATTCCCTGACCAGCACAACATCTCAGATCAACACCAACCAGCCCACCTGCTACACCATCAGTTCTCGCCACTTCTGCAATCAACGATATGACTCTATGTCACATTCACCTCCCGCTGCGGCTTTACGAACAACAACACCACCACGATTGCTTCTCTATCTCATCACCTTCATGATCTGTAGCTCATTTACTTAGCATCGAGCCAAACATCACTGCTTGACCCATTGTTCATCGGTTTAACTTCTTGTTTCATTTCAATACCATCCAACACCTGCACTGCCTTCCCTGGCAAACTCCATTTTTACTTGAGTACCAGCTTTAGGCTTTGCTCAAGCTTAGCACCTGACATCACCAACACAACTCAGGCCACTTCACCCATCAATTTGCATCCATGAATTCCCACAAGTACCATTTGCCTCACTTGCATCGGTGAGAACCGGAGACCTGCAATTCCCAACAGCACCAGCACTGTTTACAATCCCAGGCCAGCACCACCTGCTAACTCAGCTGCCATCAAACCCTCAGCTCCACCTACCATTCCTCTCTGCCTAGCCAACCTCAACACCACTTCCATCTGCATCCACCAGGCCTAACCCCATCTGTAATTGTACCCTGGCTCAACATCACCAGAGCCTGCATTCGTGTCTCATTAAATCACTGCAAAGCATCAATGCACTACCAACCAAAGCATTGGCTCTCTCTGCTTGCTCCATCCTGCAGCATATTCTGCAATTCAAAACACCACCATCACAGTTACCAACAACTCACATCTTAAAGCCTCCTGCTAGCTCAAACTCATTCCATTACTGACCTTCTAACTTGTAGCCACAATAGCTCAAACAACTGTCACATTTCTGCCGAGACTCACACTTCGATTCTCAAGCATCAACTCCTTTACTAGCCTGACCCATTTGCATCACTTCCATTACGCTCAAGCTTCAAGCACCACCTTCTAACTTGTAGCCACAATCCACCTGCAGGCACTGTTACCTACACACGCCATTTGCATCTCCATTGTAGCCTCAGAAATCATTCCTCCTAAGCTAGCAACTTCATTTTGACTCAATTCCAACACCAACTCATCGAGAACAACAACAACATCAGCATCATCTCATTGCTTGACAAATACCAACTTAGCCAAAGATCATCTTTTATTTGAATCTTCATTCAACTGATTTCTGGAAACTAGCAAACCTAGGTTGCTCTCGATCTGAAATCTCATGGCAGCACAGCACTGTCCCATATTCAATCGCCAACGAATTCATCAGAAACCCAGCGTCTCCAATCAATCTCTGCTCAATCTATGAATCTAGTAACCCATGTCCGCTTCAAAGTACCACCCGAAACTAATCTCTTCTCACTTCAATTTTGCCTTTAATCACCATCTATGACTCTGCAACCACCAGATAAAACCTGGGTTAATCGATTGGTCTCTTCCTCGTTTCATCTCACTGATTCTCTCTTCAGCAGCAGTGGCTCACTAACATCATCTTCTTCTCCATCTGGTTCTCAATAAAACCCACAGCAAAAACCCATTTTCAAACCCTAGTTTCACCCGATTCTATGTATAGAGCCATGAATCAACAACGTACCATTTCTTCTTGTTCTTGATCAAATTCACGGATTCAACTTCCTTTCTTCAATCAAACAACACATTTTCCGGATCTCGAGATAGCATCATCTCCATCTCAGTTCTCCTTGATACTCAGTGCCGACATAACCTCTCCGGGCTCGGAAAGAATGATTGATAAATTGTTCTCTCAATTCCAGTGTTGGTAATAACTAAAACCTCTATAAGCACCCAACAAACCAATATGGGCACCCGGTATTCTTCGTGTCTTTTCGAGTCCTAGGGAACCGACAAGATCAGCGTGCAACGCGCCATCACAAGAAGCGTGTCAGGAAGTCATGGACGATTAGAGATACAGGAGAAGTGGGCAAGACCGGTTGTGTTACACCAACACACAACTCCACTACTCCATCACTCCACTTTCTCCACTTCCCACGAGAGACGTGAATAAGGCTCAAATGACTTGTATAAATAGGTTCTCATCCCTATTTCCAAAGGAGACAACAACACAAGTCAAGACAAAACAGAAACCAAGTGTTAATACAAAACACCGGAACTGATAGCTTACATCCTGTAAGCCGGTTCAGCCTTCTGTTACAAGTCATAAACAAGCCTACATCTTCACAATCTCAACACTTTCTTCGCTTCCCTCCCTAAGATCAACCCCATCTCCTTCACATTGTGACCGAAACAAGTCTGGAACGGCCATTTCTTGGTTTAGGCCAGAATTGTAGAGATTGATTTCCTGAATCTACAAGCACTCACCGCGCAGTGCATTTGTTTAAGGTTTAAACTCATTCCTCATCCACACACCACAAATTACCAAATCCGGCAGGAATAGTTTTCACCCATAAACAATTGGCGACCACGGTGGGAGGTTAATCTCTCGGTTGTAAAGTCAATTTCTTCAAAATCCGATTCAATTTTATCAATTTCAAAAAGGGTAGATCTTAGAACCAATTCAATCAACGATTCATTTCGAGATGGTGGAACTCAGGTCCGGATCAACAATCAATTCTGATGGAGCTAGTGCGGATAACACTCCCGGTGTCGATGTACCTGTCAGTGGAGCTACCGTGGTCAATACATCTCGAGGAGCTGTCACTTCTATCCCCAACACTAGCGGAGCAGGAGACATTCCAGTAGGCGTAACGCCTCCCATCACTAGAGCCAGAGCGGCCGCAAATCCCGTCATCTCCTCAAGTGTAACGCCTCTAGTGGTCACCAGAGCAACAACTTTCACTCCTTCATCAGGACGAGGAGCCGGAGGAACGAGAGGTGGACCACCGTCCATTACCATTGCGGACTTGATGGAGAAACAGGAAGTTCTTGCTAAGACTCAAACGGATATGGCCGCAACTCAGAAAGAGGTACTCACTTTCCTTAAAACTTTAAGTGAACGATTACCACAAGAGTCACGGCAACCCTTGGAGCCAACAAGAGATGCCTTCAATACACCCGGAGCAGGCGTTTTCGCTCAGACCCACACGAGTGAAAAAGCTCGTATTGCTCCTGAACGCCCAAGAGAAATGGACCAGCCATCCAACTTCATCACACGTGAGGACCTGGAACGACTTCTCCAAAACCGAGGCAAAGGAAATCTGATGGATGCACATCAACACCAGCCACCGTACCCTCAAGATATGCAACGGATCCCTCTTCCAAGAGGATACACCTCTCCTCAGTTCTCCCTCTACGATGGCACTGGTAACGCTCGTGAACACATTTCTCGATTTTTGGAATCTTTGGGGGAGCACGAGTACAATCATGTTCTCCGCCTGAAAGAGTTCTTGAAATCACTTACGGGAAGGGCGTACACTTGGTACAACAACATCACACCTGACAGTATATCCAATTGGGGCGAGATGGTTGGTGCTTTCTACAAGAAGTATTTCTTCCTATCTGAGCAGATCACCTTTTCAGATCTAGGGAGAGTTTCTCAGCGGAACAACGAGCATCCAAACGACTTCGTCAAGAGGTTCAGAACTCAAGCACTAGATTGTCATGATCCGAACATCACCGAACGTCAGCTGGTGGAGTTGTGCGTCAACGGGATGATACCCATATATCGAGCTTTACTAGAGAATCTGGGCTTTCAGACGTTCTCCGAACTCCATGAAGCTGCCAAACGATCATCCACAACTGCCCCAGCGTTGCTAGAGAGAACCAGGGTTGTTCGAAACGAAGATCCGCGTGAGAGCCGAGGAAGCAGGCGTCTCACAAGCAAACAATACAACACTGGTCCTTCTATGAGCGTGGTAGGCGAAGGAGGAAAAGGAAAGCTTCAGCATCGGAGCAACAACCTAAGCGCACGGCTCCAGCACGCATGACTTCTTCTCAAAAGGGAACGGGCAAGGCTCCTGCACAAGATACCGAAGATACATGTTTCCCATTCCATATGAATGAAGTCGTGGAACTCTTGGAAGCATGGATTCAAGACGATGCCATCAAGCTGCCCCCCATCAGGCGTCCACCAACTGAGAAAGATATGGCGGATCTAAAGTACTGTCGCTACCATAGGTTCGTTCACCATCCAACCAAAGACTGCAATAGGTTGAAACAAATCTTCAGGGAAAAGATAGAGACGGGAGAACTCCAGCTTGGAAACGAAGGCGTTGGTAGAGACCCTCTTCCTGTCAGAAACTGCATGATTTATGGGGATTCCGTTCGCAAGACTGTACAATATATGATGGAACGCTTATGCGAGATCTTGTACTTCTCCAAAGCACAACGTCATGACATATTTGCAGCCCTCAACCGTGTTGTCTCAGGCAAACGCTTGTATCTGGAGGAGAAAGCGGTCTCGAAACCTCCGTCCTTGCTGGAAGATGCAAGCAAGGGAAATTGGGGACTCTTAGCCGTTGCCCGTTTGAAGGATATCGAATTCGATAACACATTGATCGATCTGACCTCTGAATTCAACATCATCACTCTCCAGACCTTAAAAGCAGCAAAGATTTCAAAGCAGGAGGCTACTCGCAACCCAATTGTGATTAAGAAGAAGGAGAACTCAGAGATGCATATGGGTACATCGATCTTGAAGTAAAATTGGGTGATGCCTCGACACAAGCAAAGTTCTACATAGTCAGAGAGCATCCGAATTACGACATGATCCTAGGACGCTCTTGGGTACACGACAACAAAACAACACTGGGAATTTGTCCTCTACCGGCTACGACACCTGAAAGGATCTCTAATAAACCGTCTGGACCTGAAGACTGTCCGTTGCCGCACCTGCAGCTTGCCAATGTGACACAGCTTCCTGGAGAGAGTCCATCAACATACATTAAGATGTTCCAAGCTCAAGTAAGTCTCATCACGCAACCCTTCTTACAACCAATCACTCCTCACCCTGATAAGTCTTGGGGACTGGCTCCAACCAACAAACTAACCCCGGCTAGGAGATGTAAATGGGAAGCCCGCCCTTTCAAACATTTTATCAAAAGCGTAGAGGATGTCTTGGTCGAAGACGATAAGGCCAAGGTCCAAGTATCTGCACGCCCAAACCCATTTGGAATTGGAGATCTGGTGACGAAGACGACTGCATTCAAGGTTGGGAGCATGACGGTGAAAATGACCACTCCACCTGACTCACCCACCGAAAGAGAAGATGAACCATACCTGGTAGCAGATGTTATCCTAGGCGGCTACTGCAAGATCATCAATGCTGACAAGCTTGAGGGCGTGACGATACACTCACGATGGCTTAAACCCTACAGTACCTAGAAACGCTGTGCTACTCTTCCTCTTCAGCGTTCTCCGCAATGTTTCATCCAGCATTCCTCCAACAATTTCCCTTTCCTTGTTATTTTTGTAATTCCTTCAAAAAGTGATTGCAATACTTGCATTCATAATTGTCAGGGTTCCGATTTCTCAATTAAAAGTATTATTTTCTTTAGAAATTTTTACCCCTGGGCATGACACAAAGATCCAAGTTCAACCTGAGTCATCATTACCCACCAGATTAAACCAGAGAACCCTAAAAGGAAAACGCTTCACACCTTTCGGGAAAGTTGGAGGAATAAGAATGCATAAGGAAAGCATCTTGAACAGTTTGTCCCAGCCTACATCAGGAGGACGCAGACGAACTTACACCAGGAGGGTGCGGAGAGGTCCGTGGTATTTCATTATGGCATTACTTCTCTTCTCACAAGGAGCACATACAATCATATGAAGGCGCAACCACTATGATGCAGTCTTAATACAAGATTTATCTCAAAAATAAGAAACTTGTTCAAACAAGTAGACAGAAACAAGAAAACCTTGAACTCAGGCGCCACTGAATATAAGGAAAAAAGTGTTCACAAGATCACGGGAAAATACTCAGAAAAGAAGAAAAGAGGAATAACATGAAGATTCAGTCATCAAGAAGGTCGATTGTGTCTTCTCCACCATTGAAGTCTGCCTCAACGTCATCACGTGTCGCTACTGCTTTTTTCCTCCGGGTCTGCCTCAGCCTCCACTTCAGGTATTTTTGCAGCCACGTTCTCCACGATGTCCCCAGTAGGGGCAACTTCCATATCTTCCTCGAGAGCCGCTGCGACATTGGAGATCGTGTTGACATCTTTTGGGAGCTCAAGCTCGTCCGTATCAGAATCAAGAATGATCACACCATTGCGGATCGGATAATCACCCATATCTTCCCGTGGGGGCCGTTCATGTTCGACTCTTCGCCTTTTCAGTCGTGCAGCAAATCTCTCAGCTCTTGCGCTTGCCGGTGGCTGCGACGCTTCCTCACGCCTCAATTTTTCTTCCTTGTCGATTAAAGTTAGAAGATCACGAACGCGTTCTCGAGCGACACGCAGGTACAAAATTGGCATGCCCCGTAGGGCACGATCAGCCTCGAGAAGCGGAACATCAATTTTAGCCATCACCTCCTCGAATGGACCATCGGTCTCGGGTTTGTTCACTTCGAAGCTTCTTTCAGGAGAGATACCAGAGAAGTCCTTGCCAGCCGCCTCCAATCTGCAAAAAGGGTTTATGATTATATTAACAAAAAGTCATCACCAAAAAGATCAAGTTATGCAATGGATGAGGAGTAATACCTGAACAAAGAAAGAAACAATTATGTGATGGGAGAAGACTCAACGTGTTCTTTATATTTCACGAGTTAACAAGATCCCGGAGAAAAGAGGAGTCTTCACTTACCGTCTGCAAAGGCTACAAATGCGGGATAACAATCAGTGGACATTTATCGAATACTTGGAGGCAACTGTCGTGCAATGGAAAGAATCGCATCCAGTCCAAGAAACAGGTCAAGTTCTATCTTGGGGACTTGATTATGTCAATGTTTGGCTAATGGAATAGTACGAGCACACTGCGGGCCCATACTCGAATGAAGCAGGTATTGGGCTACGTCATCAAGCCAGGTTAGTCAAATTCACAAGGCCGGTATAAAGTCGACGTTTGATCAGGAGTACACGATGGGACCCACGTTCAATCAAGCATGCATGGGGACCCGCATTCATTCACACGTATCATAGCACTATTTTCCTTTATTCATGGGAATAGTGTCTACTAAATCCAAGCCAAGGGTTTTTCCAAGCAGCAACCTAAAAGCTATGTTTTGCATGCAATATTGAAAAAGGAGCAAAAGCATGGAATTAATCACGATACATCTTGCGAAGAAGTTTTCATCTACAAAGGGATAATTCTCCGGGAAGATGATGAAGCACCTACCTGACGGACAAATAACGACAGCGGCAACTCCGGCGGCAGCAACAAGCGACGACGTCGACAGCAGTGGTAGTCGCGGACGGAAACTGCCAAATAAAAAAAAATCGTAAGAAAATAAAAGGGGTTGGTCTCTTTTATAGACAGAAATTAGAAGAATCCCAATAGAACAAGGATTCCTCTTTTGTTTGAATTCCTCTTTTGATTCAAATATCCAAAGAAGGGAACCGGTCCCACCAAAGGATTCCATACAAGCACAACGGCATGGAAAACTAGCGGTCGGCCGGTCAATACTCTTCCGGGTAAACTTCCTTTATCCTGTCTTTCTCACATATGTATGTCACCATCTCATGCCTACCCCACAATAGTGTAACCATTATGTGCTAGGCAGGGGACTTAATGTTGATGGTGGATTTTCATTCAAGGCTAAATTTGTAAAGGCCAAAATTATTATGCATAAACACTTGCAAAAGATAAAGCCATTAATAAGTGATGAACACTTCTTCACCTCACTAATTCACCTAGAATGGAGCATGCGACAACAATCCCATTCTATGAATTAAATGCACAAAATTCATCCAGGTTGGAGCATGTAGCAACAATCCCATATACCCTGTGAATTTACAGCATTATTAATTAATGCATGACCAGCCTTATATTTCCTGTACCCATTATTCTGGTGCGGCATGACGGTGAGTGTTGTTCTCGTGAGCAACACGAATCTCCAAGCATTAATAATGAAGCATGTACGAAATACCATACGAGCTACAACTCTCGGTGTGTTATACTAGCCCGATTGAGTATATTTGAACTGGCCCGACCATATCGGTCTCGAAAAACGATCATGACCATCCAACTTCACCGGATGATTGAATGGCCCCGAGATCAAATCCATACCCTTAAGCGGTATTGGAGTATTCACCACCAGACTCAATGCGGGCCCGCATGGTCGGCCTCCCAAGAGGGAAGTAACTCTTACCAGTTCGTCCATCCAAAAACAACATGGACGTGAAACCCTAAACTAGGGTTACGACACATTACATGTGCCGCAAATCAGTCTCAACCATCCATCTTCGCAGGCATAGATGGAGGGTGTAGATGTAGATTCAAAGGGCCCGGAACATGTCAACACAAACACCGTGGGCCCGCCTACATACATGAACAATCGGTCAGGACCAACCATGTTTGGTTGTCCTAGTTTGTGCGTGCAAAACAATGCATGAAGCACGGCCGGCCAAAACCCTAATTAGGGTTTGTATCGATCACGAGCGTTCATCTTCTCCGGCACGAATGGAGGGCCCAAGATTAGATTAAGCAGGTCCGGTCAAACCAACATGACCACCGTGGACCCATAAATCTCCTCACCTGGTCGGCCAAGGCATACCATTCATTCCTGGTTATCCCAAATCGTCAAATTGAGCCCAAACTAGTGTGGTCGATCGGCCAAGACCGCTCCCAAAATCACATGTGATTTTAAAAGTTGTTGTAGTCTTGTCGACCACTCAAAGATTTAGTTTCTCCTAAAAACAAAGACAAATTGAGCGGCTTAGATCACGTTTTCAAATAATAATAAAATATTGGTTTTGCCACAACGACCATATCTAAAGCATGGGATATAGGCAATCTAAGATAACACTAGCCTACCATCTAAAAAGTCATGAAAGAATTAAATATAATTACCACACGTATGAAATATGGCTTCCTCCGTCATCCCGACTCGCTCAAAATCGGCCAAGACCTCACCCTAACGAGGCTTGTTGGAAAATTGTTGGAAAATTGTTGCTTGAGTTTGAAAGTTTAGGTCACGGTTTCTGATTTGGTTTTGAGTCGCCGAATGTGGGCATCGTGCGCGATTATAACTCGACAAAATATTGTTCTCCTTTTTTTCTCTGCAAATTCGTTACGCACAAGATCATAGTTGCTTGAAACTCTAAGCCAAATCAATCTCATTCTATCCACTCTTCTTTTAGAATAAAGTTCTCAGAACTTCTCTCTTCCCCGTAAACTTGAGTGGCCTAGATCGCATCTTCGTGGGATAGTGAAGTATAAACATGGACAATAGACTCATCTAAAGAAATATCATGAATCGTCTACACACATGCATGATCGGTCCTCTATAAAACACCTCCCATGCTTGGATTCGACCAAGTCCAAAAACACCTACAAAGAAAGAAGGAACTTGCGTACCTCTTAAAACCCAATCCACGGTCATGGACGAGATGAGCTTGGAAGTCATCTTAAATCCCAATCCACGGTCGCGAGATCCAAGTCATCTCATCCGTCCAACTTTACCAGCTTGGGCGGACATCCTAAGACATGAGTTAGGCTATCTGTAAGGCGTCACCACAATCACCGTCCACCACTCTTCCACCTGGAGTGATCGGTCAAGTCAGGGCTTACCTATATAGCCTCCAAACGATCACTCGAAGATGGCTGGACATGATGCTATTTTAAGACGCTTAAATTCGTGACTTACTCCTAAGCCTTAAAAACGACGATGCTTCATACATGCTTTGAATATACTTGATGCGATGTACACATACAACACACATGATACTTCACAAGTATCGACTTCCTAAATAACTCGATTATTTAGTCTAGCATTACATGCTACTTTACGTGGGTCCCACGATCCACACACTCGAGACATCAATCATGTCACAAACCGGGGATACATCTTTGGGTATTGGTGCAGCGGTTTACGGCGTGCGGCGTGCAACGCGCCATCACAAGAAGCGTGTCGGGAAGTCATGGACGGTTAGAGATACGGGAGAAGTGGGCAAGACCCGGTTCGTGTTACACCAACACACAACTCCACTACTCCATCACTCCACTTCCTCCACTTCCCACGAGAGACGTGAATAAGGCTCAAATGACTTGTATAAATAGGTTCTCCTCCCTATTTCCAAAGGAGACAACAACACAAGTCAAGACAAAACAGAAACCAAGTGTTAATACAAAACACCGGCCCGATAGCTTACATCCTGTAGCGGTTCAGATATTCTCATTACAAGTCATAAACAAGCCTACATCTTCACAATCTCAACACCTTCTTCGCTTCCCTCCCTAAGATCAACCCCATCTCCTTCACTTTGTGACCGAAACAAGTCCGGAACGGCCATTTCTTGGTTTAGGCCAATTGTATACAGATTGATTTCCTGAATCTACAAGCACTCACCGCGCAGTGCATTTGTTTAAGGTTTAAACTCATTCCTCATCCACACACCACAAATTACCAAATCCGGCATGAATAGTTTTCACCCATAAACATTAGTAGACTAGATACTATCTAGTGATTGAAAAAACTGATATTTCTCCTCATTTTTGTCATAAAAAATGACAAAGGTTCGAATACACTAGTATATTTCAAAAGAATTTCAAGTTTTGAAAAACTCGACTCAACCTATAAGAGCTTAAGTCAAAACCTAAGGGAAAACACACCATCAGCGAGAGACGGGCCCCCGCTTGAAAGTTTTTTTAATTTCAGACGGGGGACTGGATGGTTTCTTTTTTTAGACGGGACCGTCCCCTGTCTACTTTGATTATTTTTTTTTACTACATGGGAGATTGTCTCCTATGTAGTGCTTCTTTCAGATTTGCCTATAGTGACTTCACTCGTTCGATTGAGCAAGTAGTCCTCCTTCTAAATGAATGAGTTTGTCTCGTCTTCAACAGCCAATACTACTGATTTGAAGAAGGTGAAAGATTTGATTATCCAAGATGAATACAAGTGGGATGAAAACAAGATGCAACAGTTGTTAAACCAATCTGATATAACAAAGATGATGGAAATCCACATTCCTTTTGATACAGAGTCCAATACTAGAGATAAACTGTTATGGACATACAATCCAGCTGGCACTTTCTCTGCAAAATCATTTATGAAGACTCTACAAAATAGATAACCATTTACTTCTCATGGAAACAACTTCCCTTGGAAAAAATTCTGGCAGATTAAAGGGCTAGCGCCTAAAATTCAAATATTCATGTGGAAGATAATGAAGAATGGACTAGTTGTGGCATGGAATATAAGTAAGCATATTAATGACGTAAATTCTGAATGCATATTTTGTTATGGTGATGTTGAGACTGTGGACCATCTATTCATTCATTTCCAGGCTACTCAGGATGCCTAATTTGCATCTCCTCTAAATTTCATAATACACCATGAGTCTAATGGTACAATACAAGATTGCATTTTGAGATGGATAAATGAAGGAGGAGACTACTCAAGACTGAAAATAGGGACTTGTATGTTATGGGCAATCTGGAAGACTAGAAATAGGGTCATACTTGAAAAAGGCAAATTTAATATCACTGCTATAATAAAAGAAGCTATGCATTGATACAATATGGAGTATGATATTAGGGAGTCTGGTCCTCTTCCTACTGAGCAGGATATGATTGACACTCAGAAAGAAAGCTGGGAACCTCCTATAAGGAATATAATTAAAATTAATTTTGATGGTGCTGCTGGTGACAGGGGATATGCTTGCAGTGCTGTTGCTAGAAATTGGGAGGCTGAATTTAAAGGATGTCAAAGCAAGGAGCTTAGTTTCATGTCTGCAGAGGAAGCCGAGACAAATGGTGCTTTACTAGCAGTGGAACTTGCAGCAAGCAGAGAATACAAAGATGTCATTATTGAAGGGGATTCGCTTGTCATCATCAACAGTCTAAAGTACAAGAACTATCAGCATCCATGGCGAATCAAGAACATCATCAACAAGATACAAGACCTTTCTCGGAGCTTCAATTATGTTACATTTCTATATGTAAGAAAAGTGGCCAACGCAGTGGCTCATTACTTGGCAGCTCACGTTGTTACTAACCATTCCTCTGGAATTTGGTTAGATCTCCCTCCTTCGTGTATAGCTGATCTCATCAAGAGTGAAGCTACTTTCTCTAGCTAGTTTTTTTGGTTGTTGTGCTTTTTTTTTTTCTCTTTTTTCTTTTGCCCTTAAAAAAAAGAAAAAAGAAAAAAAAAGTTAGTCTCATTTGCGCAATACTCATAACCCTTGCTCTAAGATCATAATTAGACTAGAAACACCAAACTCTGCTATATTTTAGACCTCTATCCCTGTGTCAAGCATGAAGGAACACAATAGCCATCGAAGTTTGGGTTCGAGAATTTAGTATTCATAACGTAAGAGGTGAAGAAGGAAAAACCATGACCTCCACAAGGTATTACCACTGCTACAAATCGATCGGTATCGTAACACTTGATTAGCGCCATCAGGTATTCCGTATAAACTAATCTTGCATATTTTATCGTGTGATTATCATGAAGTTCAACGATCCTAATTAACGATCTATAAAAATTAAATCTAATAGTTGGCATCTAGAGCTTGTGTTTTAGAACTCATGATCATCCGATTTTCGTATGAATAATTATATAGCCCATCACGTTTGTGCGATTAACTTCTCGCCTGAGAATCTGTTTATATATTGTTAATGGACGGATCATCTTAACTCACCAAGTTCTTCTTCCATGGTGCGCCGTATGGTCGCCTACAGTATAAAGGAAATTAGGGTTTCCGTACGTGGAGAATTAATTTGAACTTGAATAACCTAAAGATATACCGGTGGTTCGTATTACCTAATGCTAATGATTATTGAATAAAATTATTAAATCATCTAATGGTCCACAAAACTTTATGCTTATTATCTATAATGAAATGGGTCAAATTGGGTAGTAAATGATCCACTAACGTTTGTGTAGTAAGAAACTAAAACAGAAGAAGAGTCTCACTGTGCTACTGTTTACCGATCTAGTGGACCCCGATCCTGTAGAATACAATTGGGTCCTACCCTTAAAACCAAATTACTGATATTTATTAAGCCAAGCCGAATAGATACGTAATGCATTCGTCAATTGCAACATAAAATGAACGTGTCCGTTAAACTTTTTTTTTTTTAAGGCTAATACTCGCTTGTATGCTAAATACTGTTTGGCTATGTTTGGGATCTAGCTTACGTAAAAGTCAGCGGTTAAAGTAGATCTTTGACTCTTATTTTTTACCGTTAATTTCGATTTTAACCAAACTGGATATAAATGTCAAACCTCTTGTACGTTTTATGCAAACTCAGTATGGTTTAGAGTTAATCATTATAGAATTAAGATAGTCAATAATTAAATTAAATTCGATTTAAATTATAGTATTAAGAAATAAATTATGAAATATTACGCTTCCGCTTTATTGAAAACGTTAATGTACACTTTAAGACGATTTCTTATTGAATGAATTCATAATAGATTTTGTAATCGAAACCATTTTTGACACTACTAAATTTATGTGCACACTATGATTTGATTTATGTGTGTGCATTATTAAGACGTGGTTTATCTTATTGGTGTGTGCATTATTATGACGTGTTTTTACTCTTAGTGTACATACATTAAAGGTATGTGAGATTATTCTGCTTAAGAATTTTAGGTCGAGAATCTTTAGTTATCACCACAGTGATATTAGAGTATTTTTCATCTTAGCAATAATCATAATGTTATTGTAAGCACGAATTCGCCAAACTGTAAAATAAGGTTTAGCAATTATTGAATTATTATATATATTTATGGCATTATTGTTAAGTTGTTTGGCAATCACCACAGTGATTTCAAATAATTTTTTTTAGCCATAAACATTTACACTGTTAAGTGCTTATAATATTGTTTTGCTAAAATACATTAGAACAAAAATTGCCCACAGGTGATTCGAGTTCACATGTTTAAGAAAACACTAAAGGATGTGAGTTTTTGGTTATACATTATGGATATGAACTGATTTGAATCTTGAGGGTGTCTTGTGTCATTATGTTTCACGTTTCACTTTTCTCCCAATGTTGATGATAATTTCAATTATACGTATAAAATTATTGTGCTTAAGATTCTTAGGTCATAATTCTTTAGTTATCACCATAGTGATACTAGAGTGTTTTATCTTAGCAATAATAATAATTTTATTGTAAGCACGAATACGCCAAGCCGTAAAGGCAATGTTTAGTAGTTATTATGGCATTATTTGAGTTGTTTGGCTATCACCACAGTGATGTCAAATAATGTTTTCAGTCATAATCGTTATCATGTCAAGTGCTTATAATATTGTTTTTCTTAAATAGAACAACAATTACCCACAGGTAATTTGAGTTCACATGTTTAAGATGACATTGAAGTGTACAATATCTGATCATACATTATGGTAATTAAATAATTGGCACATGATTTTACGTTATTTTTTAAAAGTGCATAAAAGAAAATTTACATAAATTAACTCATTATTGTTTATAAGCGACTAAATTTATGATCAGATCAAGTATGTCCATATCATTGAGTGGGACTGTGCAATATCACAAGAAAAGTTAGTGTGATATTTGCAATTGTACATGTTTGTTGGATAGTTTAGTTATCACCACAAGTATGTGATGCTATGCTCTTATCTGGTAAGTATTGTATATTTTGAGTCCTCTTAGTTTGATTTAACGATTAGAACAATCTTTTGCTCACAAGTAGTTTTTATTCACACGTTAAACAAGCATTAAGGTTATCTAAATCTTTCATATACATATGAAATAATAGCCACCCGGCAGTGACTACAATTCACATTATATTAGGTTGAACATATTTAGAATTATTGGAGTTTGTTAATACATTTTAGGACGTGAGTTGCCCACAGTGATTCTAGTTGTAGTATTTGACAGACATAATGTTGAATTATGAGAATGTAAAAATATCCACGCGATATTTTCATGTCTCACATTGTTCCTTGATAAGGTTTTACCCACGGAGAATCTTATTGAAGGTATGTAACTATTGTAAGCTTAATTGTCATTTATCTCTATTATAAATTTTAGATTTTGTTCTTATTAATTGTATATTATGATTATTTTGTAGACTTTTAATGGTCCAGTTTTTTGGAAGATAAAATGATTTATCACCTGATGATTTTTTCGCATTCTTGTGTAAATCTATCGATTGCATTATGAATCTCAATCCATGGATGTTTTATCGAACATTCATTATTAAAATTGAGAAGCAATTATAGATAAAGTGAAAAATCATAAAGTCTGACAAAGGTGGTGAATATTGTGAAAGGTATGACAAAACAGGATAATATCCTAAATCTTTTGCATAATATCTTCAAAAGTTTGGAAATACACAAGGCCAATGGCAGAATAGTGTATATCAAAAGGCTAAATCATACTTTTATGAAAATGGTTAGAAGAATGATGAGCCATGCATAATGGTATATATTTGTGGATGTTTGTTCTTTTCCTTGAGAATTGTGTAATTTAAATAGATTTCCAGTAAAGCAGTTTCAAAGACACACTTTGGACTAGAAAGGCTGGAAACCTAGTTTAAATCACATTTAAGTTATGGTTGTTCAGTTGGAGGTGAGGGCTTACATTCCAAAGAATGAAAATTGTATTTGGAAACTATTATTAGTTCATTGGTTTTCCTAAATGATCCAAATGGTATTCCTTAACGTTCTAACCGTAGTATGAGACTTATTGAAACCGAAAATATAAATTTGTTAATGATGGCATAATCAGTGGGAGTTTGTGGATATATCTGTTCATGAAATCATGATAATGATTTCTTTATATAAGATTTCTACAGATATTGTGAATCTTCTCATTATCATAATGTTAGATAATGAAAGACCACAAATTACTGATCCAATATTCCATAATATAATTAATTGCCAATATAGAAATTTTTGATAACAACATGAACCAGCATTAAGAAGGTCTCAAAAGAGATTGTAAGAAAGTTATTCATGTTGTTTCAATGATTTTCTTACAAGAATTTATTACATTTTGATATGGAATGGCAAAGACTCGGTTTTAGGTTCACAAATATTATGTGTAATAATTTTGATTAATGGATTGATGCTATGTGAGCAAAAATCATTGGTTGAAAGTCAAGTCTCGGATATTTTTTAATTGCTAGAAAGACACAAATCGAGCTTGTATGAAAGTGGGTCTTTCTGGACCTAATACGACTGTAATAGCAATTTTAAACGGTATAAAGCAAGACTTATTTCCAAAGATTTTACTCAAATGACGCATTGATTATAAATAAGTTTTTCTCTCGTGTCAAAGAAAGATTTATTCGAATTATCATAGTATTATTAGTAACTTTCGATGACCTAAGAGTTGCATTAATTAAATGTGAAATAACCTTTATTAATGATAAATTTTAGTCTACAAATTTTAGAAATCAAAGTATGAAATTTAAGCAGACCTCCCATAATGGTATATGAAATTCAACAAAACTATAAATGTTTCAAGTTTTGGATGAAATTATTACGTTTATGCATATACCTCAAGATCGGTGGGAGAAATTCATACTCTTGGTCTTGTATGTTAAGACATACTACCTACGAGTAGTGATCTTGACTTTATGCATATCTCTATATTTTTGAAATAAAGGATATCAATGAAGCTTACCATGTGATAGTAATATCATTTGATTACTAAAGCTCTCATATAAGGCATATATCGAATATTCAAGGAATTTTGAGATAATAACATATTTAACGATTTCATTTCATGTTGGATAGAAGATATAAATTTAATCTTCATTACGTATTGATTCTGATATGAAACTTATAACAAGTTGTTAATATGTTAACTAATTGCCTAAAGAATCGAAGAACAAATTACAGGAAAGCTATCAAGAATTTTGAGATACTATTTTAACTTATGTCTTATAATTAGTTAGCAAACCCAACAAGAGTTGATTGGGTTTTCAGACTTCAATTTTGTGGATGCATGGATTCTAAAGGAAAAATCCATTAATACTAGTCCCACAATTGAGTTTGAATATGTATGACTGCGATACTTAGAGACTTAAGGTTTGTCTCTACATTGCTGAAATTTATTGTCTTAGCTTCGCAGCATTAAAGCACGATATGATTCAAAAGGAACAAAACACATGAACCTTGAGTATATATGCGTGAATTAGGAAATTCAGAAACAATAGTTGTTCATTTATCACTTAAGCACAATTGCATTCGGAGATGCACTTAATGAATAATTACCTTTTAAGACCTCTTAAGAAAAGATTAAAATCTTAGGTCTGTGAGAGTAATTGATTATTTTCAGCTAATTTATGTGCTTATTTTTGAACACCTATTGAGCTCTTACTAATGTCATTCTGAATTATTTCTGTATCCATGTTTAGTATACACTTATGTGAATGGATGAACACGTTAACAGAAATAGTCTTTCTTTTAAAGACATTACTGGACCATTATGACATCCCAATTTAAGGCCTAGTTAAGTAAGTTATTTGTGTTGTGGTACATGGAAGGGAACATGTTGATAACAGGACAACGTGCAACCGCTATGACCCGCATGACTAATTTGCTTGATCAAGGTATTATGTTTAACCATTAAATTTTGTTTAGCAATATGCGCACTTATGTTTTCTATGATTAACCATTACATCGATTATCACATGGACCAAAGGAGAATGTAAGAATATTTTTGTATGACTAGAAATATTCCCTTGGGCCCATGTAATAATCTTGGTAATCTAGATTATTGCTATACTAAATATTCGGTTTCCTTTATGGGTGTTACATTTCTATATGTAAGAAAAGTGGCCAACGCAGTGGCTCATTACTTGGCAGCTCACGTTGTTACTAACCATTCCTCTGGAATTTGGTTAGATCTCCCTCCTTCGTGTATAGCTGATCTCATCAAGAGTGAAGCTACTTTCTCTAGCTAGTTTTTTTGGTTGTTGTGCTTTTTTTTTTTCTCTTTTTTCTTTTGCCCTTAAAAAAAAGAAAAAAGAAAAAAAAAGTTAGTCTCATTTGCGCAATACTCATAACCCTTGCTCTAAGATCATAATTAGACTAGAAACACCAAACTCTGCTATATTTTAGACCTCTATCCCTGTGTCAAGCATACTCAAGAATGGGGATCAAATATAATGAAACCAGTTTGCTTAAAATTAAAATGAGCAAAGAAAATACCTGATGAACATAAATTCTAGAAATCATTACATTTCACACAAAAGGTTTAAGATGGTCAAACATGGTTGACTAAAATCACAAGGATCATTTTAAGATAATTCTAAACTTGTGGATGGAATCGAGAAACAATTTTTCTTTTTCAGTAATTTATTTAGTGACCACATTTTTTATTTTCTTACACCGATTTCGTCATCCTGTTAATAGATATTTTTCCTCTTTTCTTCCTTTCAAGCCCAAACCAAAACCCTCGAAACACAAAAACCCTACACCCCTCTCCCCATCTCCCCACAGAAGAAGAAGAAGAACGAAGTACCTCCATTCTTAAACCTCAAACTCTCATTTCTCTCCACCTCCACTAAACCCCTCTATAAATCTTACGATGTCTCTGACGACCACTGAATTTCGTACTGTATCACCATCACCGTCGTCCTCGTCCTCGTCGTTGTTCCAATTTCACATTCTCCTAGACTGAAATATATACAGAGAGGTAAGTAGTTAGTAGAAGTGGAAACGACAGAGAGTTACCGGTTACGGCACTGGCTTAGTTTATTGTGTAGGTGAGAAATTTCAGTCTCGGAGTTGATGATTAAGATACTTATTTACTGTTCGGCTTCATTTTTAATTTTTTTGGATTAATTGGGGTGTACCTAATATTTTGTGATTTTTGGTGAATTTTGCAGTAGGGTTTAGGTTTTCTTGTTAATTTGGGGTTTATGGGAAATGATGATATGGTCACGACTAGTGAACAAGATAATGGAATTAATAATCATAATAGGAGGAAAACCCCTTTCCAGCTTGAATCCCTTGAGAACTTCTATTCAGGTAAATCCATTTTGATTTTGATTTTATTTTTTTCTTCATTCTATCTGAATTATGTTTTTGCTTCTGATTGTGTAAAATTTACATTTTTTTTGGTATCAAGTGAGCTTTTTGGGGATATTCAGTTTTGTGTTTGTTCTTGCGAGGATGCGCATTTTATAGCTATGTGGTGACTGTTGTATTGATTCATTGTATTTCAGTGATCCGGTTCCAGAAAATGTACATTTGTAGGTTAAGGTGTTTTTGGGAATACCACAGATTGCTTAACTTTTGGTTTTGTATGCAGAGGAACCGTTTCCAACGCAAGAGACATTGGAGGATTATGCTTTTGTTCTGAATTTGACATATAAGCAAGTCCGAGGATGGTTTGCTGAGAAGAGGAGGAGGGATAAAAAAGGAAGGGAAGGGGTAGAATCGCCTAGTAAGAAATCTATGAAGGGAAGTTGTATTAAAACTGGGAGATGTCCTGCAAAGAAGAGAAATCTTCGAGATTGTGTAAGTAAGAAACCAAATGCTCGTTTGTCTACAAAAACTAGTCGATCAAAGATGTTCAAGAAGGATGCTGGGAAGTCCAAATGTTCCAATATTAGAAATCATGGAGAAGAGAGACTGATAGACTTTTTTGGGAAAAAAAATATGAGTAACCAGAAAAAACGGAAGCTTAGCTACATTCAAGACATTTTGCCTCCTGACTACTTATTGGAGAAGGTGTTTAGAAAAGATGGTCCTCCTCTTGGTGTAGAGTTTGATTCTCTTCCTTTGGGAGCCTTTTCTCATTCTGCTGGCACAGGTATGGTTTATCATCATTTGTTAGCTAATTTTGTTGGTCACGGCCCAATATTTTACATGGCATATCTCTCCACCTCATGGGTATAGTATGTTGGGAAAAACAAACAAATGTTGCTTGTAAATGGAACTATGTATGGCTGTATGAATGCCTTTAGCTTTAGATTCATCTTTAACGCATTGCTACATTGGTCTCTTCTATTACTCCAATTGTATGTGTCAATTATACTTGGGCTTTTAAAGGGAATTGTTTTGAATTATACAGCAAAGTATGCGAACTAATGACTTCTTTATCAGTCATTATGTGAACTCTGGTAGAGAACATTGTCTATAGAATCTGAAAGGAATTTCCATTGTGAAGATTGAAGTATACTTGACTACCTACTGGAAGCAGTTCTAGTTGGTTTGATTCCTGCTTTTATGTATGCATTTTGGTTTAGTCACTACTGAAAGCTTTCTTATTGCTGAAGATTTTTCTGTTTTGTGCTTTTATTCATTCTTGTATCGTAGCGTACAGTTTACTTAAGCGATTTTGAATATGGTATTGCCCAGATGCTTGTAGCTTTCGTTCCACTTGTGCAGACAACCAAAGAGCACCTAAAAGGAGAAAGGTAACATACATTACTTTTCTCAAAGTTAATTTTGAGATTGGTTATAAATTTGTAATAAGTATACATCTCCTTGCTTCTAGAGATATCCGGAAGGAGTGAATTCCTTATGAAGTGTATGATCAAGTCGATGTTAATTAAATGCATTACTTCAGAAGGATTGCTCCAGGGTTTTTGTTTAGTATGGTTTTTATGTAAAACAGCTTTTATTCTTGTGTCTGTCACATAAAGAGATAGTGTCAATTTACAGGTCTCCAAATCTCTCATTTTGCAACCGGAAGCCTGCAAAAACAAGAGTGTTTTAGTGAACCACGGAATAGGCAAAGGCCTGGTGCTAAGACATGGTATGGGTAAAGGCCTGATGCTGAGACATGATATTGGGGAAGCTTCGATGATGGGGCATGGTATGGGAAAAGGTTTGATGATGAAACATGGTATAGGAAAAGGTTTGATGATGAGGCATGGTATGGGGAAAGGTCTAATGACTGCGCGGCATGCAGTGAACCCTAATAACATTGATATATTTTCTACTGATGGCCGAATCACCGTTAGGAAAGGTAACAACTTGAAATTGTTGAAATCGCAAGAAGCTACACATCAGAAAACAAGAAAGTCGGTTCACCAAAAGCTTGCCGAGGTATTATGTTTTAACTATCCCTTTTTTTTTTTCTGCTGGTGTTGGGGTTGCTTGTACATTGTTCTACATGTCTTGATCAGTTATCAGCTTCACACTTTAAATTTGAAATATTGGTCAACCAGTTACACGTATTTACTGACATTATATTGCCTGTTATAGAAGCAGAAGAGTTTACGAAATAAGGTGCAGGAAAGAAGGAAACGGGTGGTTAGGAAACCAAAGGTAATTAGGTTTCTGCGCTATTCTTCTGGTACAAATTAATGTTCAAGGCTCTGTAAGTTAAATTTTGACTACAATTTATAGATGCAAAGTCGAAAGAATGGAAATTCAAATAAGTCACACCAAGAAGAGTGCAAGCTCTGCAGCGGGGAATCGAGAGATGAAGACACCTCTAGTGCGTTTGCGACGTCGCTGGATGATGAGGAACTAGAGCTCAGGGAATTACAAGAAGGACCAAATCCACCAATGTGTTCTGCTAATTTGGCTTCTAATGGAATTCATAGTTGTTCACTTTGCAAAGGTTTGGAAATGATCTGATTTTAGTTAGTTAGATATATATAATTGCTGTTCACTTTGTAAATGTTTGTTTAAACTAGTTAAGTTTTTATTTTCACATACAGTAGTGTGTTAATATTTAACAGTCTCTCTTCTATTTATCCAGATTTGCTGCCTAGATTTCCTCCAATTGCTGTAAAGATGAATCTACCCTTTCAAATGCAACCTTGGGTTTCTTCGACGGAACTTGTTAAGAAACTGTTTAAGGTTTGTGTTTGTTTCACACTTTCTGTCTTGCCATTTTTAACTGTGTTTTTTTTTTTTACTGTAAACCTGCACATGAACAGGTACTGTTTATTTTACTTTACAAACTTGATGATCTCTTGGTTAAATACAACATCTATAATAATTTTGTGTATAAACGTATTCAGCACCTACCATTCGTTCATAAATGATCATATTGTACCCGTCATAGAAGCCGTTTACACACATCTATAATCGAAGGTAGTTAACTTCAACTGACCATCATGTTCAATTCTTCGGTATTACGGGTTGTACAGCACCATAATGAAAAACTTTTTTACCTGAGATTAGTTTCATGTACAGAGATAAAGTTAGTCAACAATTACCACATAATTGGTTGTGGTGTTAGCAGTACTTGTGATGGCAATGAGAATAGTGACGGATAAACTAATTGTTTGGATTATTTAGTGCTGTGTAATCTGATATGTTCTTGTGATGTACCTTCTTTATCAATTGATGGGGTTTTAGCTAGTATTTTTGTTCATGTTACAGTTAGTCACTGTTCTGAATATACTGAAGCACACCGCTAATCTAAAGGATTTTCTGTTTTGTCCTGAACAGGCTATTCGCTTCTTGTATACACATGCAGTTACAGTTGACATGAGCCCGTTTACTCTTGATGAGTTTGCCCAGGCATTTCATGATAAGGTCTTTTCATACTCTCCATATAACCAAAAATCTTTGTCAGCACTTTCTGATTCGGACATGCAAACTCAAGCGTTCTTTAATTTTTAGGATTCCTTGTTACTTGGAGAAATGCACGTGGCTCTTCTCAAGCGTCTTCTATCAGATGTTGAGGTACAGCTTAGTAGTGGGTTATATTCCCATGCAAGCAAAGACAGCAGGTTTCTAGCATTTCTTCACTATGTAAGTTTACTCTTTCTGTAGTCACACACTGTCAGAATTACTTCAGTCGACTTATTATTATACAATACCATTTAGACAGGGCTGCAAATTAATATTTTAACTATGTTTATTAGCTTATATGTTCCTTTGTCAAACATACTACATGGACTGTGATGTACTAAGATTGAGTAGAGATCTGTCTTAAAAATAAGGTTTGTGAGCACAAGAGGATAAACAATTACCCATTAATGATGCGGGCAGTAAAGGTATCCACTAAGTCTAGAACTGGTCAGTTGCCGTTATGATTTTTTTTTTTTTTTTGAAGCCAGTACTAAAGAGTTGGTGTTAACAAAAGAACTCTTTAGGCTGGTTTTCCTGGGATGGAAACATAAACAGGAAGAAACGAGTCTACCGAAATATTCGATTGGCGGACACCTTTTAGGTTAAATCTGAAAATTCTGATCAGTGGGTGCAGGAACCAAAAGATCTTTTGCAGTATTAAGTATCAACAACTTCTATTATTGCTGAAAGAATCTCTCTTCTATCTAGTATCTTCTCCAAGTTCTAGGTTCATTTTAGTATTTTATGACCTGTCTCAAATATACTATATGATTTTTTGCATTTACTTTTAGTCGTATAAATGGTTTTTAGTGCAGTAGGTTCTACTGTTATAGATCTGTAAGAACAGTTATAGATGTGTGATAAAGAATTCCCCTTTATATTGGCAGGCCAAAGATCAAGAGTTAAGAGTGAAGTTCTGGAATAGATCTTTGAATCCTCTTACATGGACTGAAATACTGCGCCAGGTGTTAATTGGAGCTGGTTTTGGTTCCAAACAATCAGTGTTGCGAAAAAAACAGCTTGAAAAGGTAAAAATGTTCTACTTGATTTATGTAAACATGATTACATAGATGATTTTTCCATACATGGGCATTTGGGCCAGTGTACTTCATAATGCATTTGCAGGTAAAAAGATTTTTCACATGGTGAAATTAGACACATGCTGGTCATATTTCATTCGTAAGAAAGTTGCTGGGAGTGTTGGCCAGATTTGTTACAAACTCTATTTGCTAAAAATCTTATAACATGCTGCTCGTTATAGTTTGTAACCAAGAGTTATCTTAACGCAGTAGGTTTTAGGAAAAAACATTGTGGAGAACCAGTGCAGGAAATTTGCATTGCTTCCAGTTGCATCTTCTTGTAATATATGATTTGCTAAAACAGTCTTACATAGAAAGGTCTATAGACATAAATTTATATATGGTCTACCACAACCCCATGTCTTAAACCTTTCTTGTCATTTTACAGGAAGGGAATGTTATGATAAAATATGGTCTCTTTCCTGGTACTATGAAGGGTGAATTATTCAGTATTCTTTCTGAGCAAGGAAATAATGGGTTGAAAGTACCTGAGTTGGCTAACTTACTCCAGGTGAATTTGTTCATACTAATTTCATGTTCTCGAGATATATGAGACCATTTTTTTATTAAATATAAATGTCTATATTTCTTATATCTAATTGACGAATACTGGGATTTTGTTCTGAAGATTTCCGACCTAAATCTCGCCGAAACAATTGATGAACTGGAAGTTCAAATATATTCAACTCTTTCAAGGGACATCAGTTTATTTGAAAAGATTTCACCTTCGGCATATCGCGTCCGAAATAATCCGCCAAGTACAGAACTTGCTGGAGAATCAGACAGTGAAGACTCTGAAAGTGTCGATGCTGATGATTCTGGTGATAGCATTACAAGCAACAGTAGTGACGATGATTCCGAAATAGATTCAGGAACCAGCAGTCTCAGTATAGTAAAGTATAAGGGGCATAGGAAGAGGAAAAATAGCACAGTGGTTGCTAACACTGAAATTGATGAGAGCCATCCTGGAGAAATGTGGGTTTTAGGGTTGATGGAAGGTGAATATTCAGATCTAAGCATTGAAGAAAAGTTGGATGCTCTGGTTGCTTTAGTTGATCTTGCAAATGCTGGTTCTAGTCAAAGAGTGGAGGTACTACAAATTATTTTCTTGTAGTTTCTGCATAGCTAGATGTATTCTTACCCTCTTAGCCCTGCTGAAGTTCGGTAACTGCTAAACACCTGAACTTAAATTGGAATAGTTTTCATTGCTAGAAACTATGTTGTGAAAGGCGCCCTATGCGCACGAGTCGTGCAAGGGGCGTCTAGACAATAAAACTCCCAAGACGCAAAAGTGTGAGCAATATTTTTTTTTTTCAATTTTTTTTGGCTCCTAGGCGCTAGGCGAGGCGAAGGGTTTGGCGCCTCGTCTCGCCTAGCGCCTAATACAACATAGGCTAGAAACATCATTTTTATTACTAATATTTTACTTCTTAAGCTTACTAAGGTTAGAAAACATCTGCTGCTAAATAATATGAGTTCATTTTGATGTGCTTTTGCCATTTTTAATACATTTTTTCTGCTTAACAAGGTGTGAACCCGTCTTTTAATTTAAGATAAGTATTCAAATAAATAGGTGGTTGAGAATTGGGACTGGGAATGTATTGTTCAATTTGCATGTTTTATTCGTCTTTAATTTGAATGTAGCTAATATTGTTAATGTCATGCCAATATTGTTAATTATCACACTAAACCAGATCTTGTCCAGCAAAACTTGTTTTTAAGGGCCAATATAAGATATTGCATGCATGGGTAAAATTAGAAGGAAGAAAACATTCAAATGAATGAGGAGAAAGTAGATACATTATTTCAAAAAAAAAGAAAGAAAAAAAAGTAGGTACATAGAGTGTCGGGTACTTGATGATTATTTCATTTGACACACTAGCCTATGGATGTTGTTAGTTATCACATGACCAGATCATGTCCAGCTAAACCTACACCGTGAGGGTATCTAAGATTCATAACAAATCTATGCCAAGTGGTAGTTTAAGACTTGGAATCTGAGTTGATCATTCACTATTTCTCTGGTACATAATCATGTTGACAACGATGGCTTTCTGGACTAGTCATTTAGTTCTATATAGTAAACAGTTTCTCAGTAGTGGTTAACTGAATTTCCTTTTTGTATAGGATCCTTCGAGAATCACAACAGAAAGGGTTCCTATTGTCAACCATCAAGGTGGAGGAAAAATAAAAAGATCATCAGCAGCCCAGCTAAATGTGGGAAACTCATTTCAGGGTTGCATTTCAGTTGATCCTCTCACAACCATGTCAAATCATTTTGGGATGGGGTACCCCTCCCGCAAGGGGAAAGGTTTGTGCAGAAAAGATGGTCGCTATACAAGTGAAGCCATAAGAGTTGACGCAATGGAGTTGAATGGACATCCATTGTTATCTGTTTATTTGGGATCTGATCGCAGATACAATTGTTATTGGCTGTTCTTGGGCCCCTGTAATGTTAAAGATCCAGGGCATAGGAGGATTTATTTTGAGTCTTCTGAAGATGGTCACTGGGAGGTCATCGATACGGAAGAGGTGATCCAATAGTTCTTAAGAGTACATTGAAAGTTTAAGCTTGCATCCCTTGTTTTCTTTGTCTTTTTTGTTCCTTTAATGTGGAAATTCATTCATTAATCTATAGCTACCTGCTCCCTAACATAACCGATTGCAGGCTTTATGCGCTTTGCTGTCTATTTTGGACAGCAGGGGAACAAGGGAAGCTCGTCTGGTTGCATCTCTGGAGAAGCGAGAAGCTCTTCTTTCTCAATCTATGTCAGCAGCTAAAATGGCTGATAAAGATATCAATGAACAAAGACAATGTGATCAATCTAGCCCAGACACCCATAGTGGTGAAGGTTCTTCCCCAATCTCGGATATAGACAACAGTCAAATTCTAGGCGAGGCCTTGAATGATTCACGTTCATCTTCTCATTCTGTAATTTCCCACTATGTGAAGAAGAAAGAAGACCAGAAACAAAAATGGGATCGCCTTCAAGCCTTTGATGCATGGATATGGAATTCATTTTACACCAATCTTAATGCTGTAAAATATAGCAAGAGGTCTTATCTTGATTCACTAGCTCACTGTGACAGCTGCCACGACCTTTATTGGAGAGATGAAAAACATTGTCAAGTATGTCATATAACCTTTGAGTTAGACTTCGATCTAGAAGAACGGTACGCCATCCATGCAGCCACATGTACGGAAAAGGAAAGTCACATATTCCCAAAGCATAAAGTTCTTTCATCGCAATTGCAGTCACTCAAGGCTGCTATTCATGCTATTGAGGTAGGTCCATACATTGCTATTGATAGCGCGTTAGACCCTTTTCGGTGCAGAACTTTGGTTTCACTGATCCCTGTGATTTTTTTCGCCTGATATTATGATTTATCCCGTGAACTCAGAAACCAATATTATTGTGTTTGAATCCAGGCTGTGATGCCCCCTGGTGCTTTGGTCAGTTCTTGGACAGTCTCTACTCACCAGCTTTGGGTGAATCGTCTAAGGCGCACCTCATCTGTTGCAGAATTGTTTCAGGTTATTATATTACCTTGTTGTTTCCACAATTTGTAGAAACAGACTAGTCGGAGGCAAAAGTAGTGATGTACTCTTTCTCTGTTCTGTTTGTCAAAAATCGCATTGTCCAAACTAGCTAGCATTTGGAATTCTGGAAAAAGAAAAAGATTTATGTCCCACTTGAAGTGTACAACATGAGGAGATAGTTTGTGAAACTAGCTACTCGGGGTGTCTCCATTAAACAATCTCTGATATAGTGTGCTTGCTTTATCGATGGTGCTAAAACTGACATGTTGTCACTGGAAATATATACAGGTACTCTCTGACTTCACTGGAGCCATCGATGAGAATTGGTTGTGCCAATGCAGCGGTGATCTGGGTTCCAAATTAGTGTTGGACGAGATTGTTGTGTTGTTTCCGACTATGCCACAAACAACCTCTGCAATTGCTCTTTGGTTGGCTAAACTTGACACTCTGCTTGCTCCTTACTTGGAGAAAGTTAATTCTGGAAAAGCCCAAGCTAAACAAAACACTAGGCAGACCAGTACGTTCTCTCCTTCTTCTGCACCTTTCTATATTCCACTATTCATGTCTTCAATTAACGTTAGGACATGCTCTGCTATTTTCAGGACGATCCACTCTTAGATGACAGTATATCATCAACTTTCTATTAGTGAGAACTGTCTGAGGCGGGAATTATCAGATCTTTTCGTTCTCACATATAAGAGACAAAAAATGAACTGTATTCCTCCAGCTGCTACAGAAAGATTTTTTGATTATTATTGAGGAGCCAATTGTCAGTTGTTCTGCTATGGCCATCATCAATATAAATCTTGTGATATGGAGGGTTACTGCGGTGAAGATCTATCGACACCCAAAGAGTATTTCTTAGGGTTAGTGTGGTGGTGCAGCCTGCACTTGTATTCCCATTTTTGGCCTCAGTCAGGGAAGCTCTCGGGTGATTGGAGTAAATAGGTTTGTACAGCATAGAGTTAAACACTTGAGTAAATTTTTTATTTTCCTACATCAGTTAAGAGCTCAAGTGGCTCTGAGTAATAGTGGGGGTTGTAGAGCTTTTAATAAGAGGCAACATTGTAGCAAAATCATCCTAAAGTAGAACCTGGTTTGGTGTTCTTGTGTAACTTGTAACTGCAGAATTATATTGTTGTCTCCGCACTCTTGTTCATAATTGATAGCATTCTTGTTTTTATGAGTAGGGCATCCATGCATGTAACAAGCTCGAGTTTCGATTTTGAGCATATTGCAGCTGTATATGTAGAATGGTCTTGTTCATTATATGGGGAGAAATCCTGTTAGATTATACGTATATACGTATATCTCGTGTCCATGTCAAAATTGGAACCTGACGCTTTGTATTTTGTTCTTTTTCTTTCATTTTCATGTGCTAACGGCATCAGGCCATAACTTTTAGTTTTTTGTCCACTAACTCACAAGTCACAACCACGTGGGTCCTAAGAAAAGAGAAAAACGAGATGAAATAGAATCGTATAATGAAGGGTATCAATCAATCCAAATAAAACTATCCCATTATTATAACAAAATACTATCCCATTTATTGAAGGGAATCAATCAATCCAAATCAAACTAGAGAAAAACTATCCCATTATTATAAGCCAGCACGCTGCACTTCTTGATTGTTCTTTCTGAAGATCTCTCCCTCCCATTATCATTCAGGTATTTGTTCTCATTTCTCCGTTTTCAACTCAGATCTGTTCTCACTTCTGATAGCCGGATGATTCATATTTATGAATTACTGTTTTGTTTAGAAATCTATTTTGTTATTATTATCATCTTAAATTAGATAGGCAAAGAATTTTTTTCCTCAGATATTAGTAGAAATTTGTTGGTCTGTAATTGAATTTTTTTAGAGTTAAATCTGATTTAAGGCATATAAGATTTGTTTCACATACATAATTGGAGAGTGATATGATAATTTAGTCAATCATGGATCCAACTTGTTTAATAACTACTATGCTTGGCTACAGTGCTAATCAGTATTTAACCTTTTTGGACATACAAGGAGATGGTTAGATGGATGGCTTTTGAAGTGGTCATTCTCATTTAGAAATCACCTTTTAAACAAACAACCAAATGAGGGTTTTTAGTTTACGATGGAGTATTTGGATGGCCTGTAATTTGTCAAATTTTAGAGGCATTTTTGAAATTTTGCAATTTAGATGTTGATCAATGTGGTGGTGAGGAGAATGCAATGCTGTTAAACAGCGTTTAAGGCTCCGATTATACTATTGCGCTATGAGGTTGAGTGAAGTTCAATTTTTTAAGGATTTCTTAGAATTTCCTTGTTCTGTCATAACTTGGAGAAAGCCATGTCTAGTGTGGTCATGGTTTATGCACTTCAAACGTCATTCAGCACTTGAGTTAAATAATGCACTATGGGAACTCTTCGTTTGTTTCCATGTTTTACTTTTACTGTTACTGTAAACACACTTTTCCTTTCCTCGTAGGTGTTTCCAACATGTCGATGGTAGCGACAGCTGAAGTTTGTGACGCAAACCCACCACTAATACATAGTGGTGAGCTTAGAGCTCTACAACCTATTTTCCAGATATACGGGAGACGTCAAGTGTTCTCTGGACCAGTAGTGACCCTCAAGGTCTTTGAGGACAATGTTCTTGTTCGTGAGTTTCTTGAAGAGAAAGGTAATGGCAGGGTTCTGGTTGTTGATGGTGGTGGAAGTTTGAGGTGTGCGATTTTGGGAGGTAATCCTGTTCAGCAAGCTACTAACAACGGATGGGCTGGCATATTGATCAATGGTTGTATTAGAGATGTCGACGAGATCAATGGGTGTGACATTGGAGTCAGGGCTCTGGCTTCACATCCAATGAAAGCCAATAAAAGGGGAGTTGGAGACAAGCACGTACCCGTCATTATGGCTGGAACACGTATATTAGATGGTGAGTGGCTTTACGCAGATACTGACGGAATTCTTGTGTCTAAGATGGAGTTATCAATTTAAATGAGTAACTTAATCTGCAGCCATTTTTACGGAAAAATCATGTCATTATTACATTCTCCGCCCTCTCTACAGTCCTGTGTGTCTTCCTATTTGAGATGTTGTTACCAATTGTTGATTATAACTACTGATTTCGGTGCTGATTGTTCTTGTTGTATATCGACCTGCAAAAAACTTTTTTGCGGTGTTTAAATACCTTTCTCAACCAATTGATGTACTGGTTTCAGCATCCGCAATATATGAAAATGTACTTTTTTCTCTCTCTCTCTCTCTCTCTCTCTCTCAACACAGTGGTGAGTGTTGAGGAATTTGCACGTCTCAACACTAAGAGAAAGGATGTGTTGTGGCAGCATGCCTGGCAACACAATAGTGGTGTTGAGGAATTTGCACGTCTCAACACCAAAAAGAGGGTGTGTTGAGGAAGCATGCCTAGCAACACAGTGGTGAGTGTTGAGGAATTTGCACGTCTCAACACTAAGAGAAAGGATGTGTTGAGGCAGCATGCCTGACAACTGCATGGAGAATACTTGCTCATGCAGAGATTACTGGTTAATTACCACTGAAATGCATCTGTGAGTCTACAATAATGTATCCACATTGCAGCAACATTTGTTTAAAAGTCGTTCAGTGTCCCCCAGCTTGTTATTGTGAAGCATAGGGAGGTGATTTCAAGGCCACTCGCAAATTGGGTGTTGGCACCCCTAACCCCCAAGAAGTAGCAACTTCTTACTTTTAGAATACGATCAATTTTGTATCAATTTTTTAAAATTTGGGGTTTTTGTATCAATTTTGTTTAAGATGGAGTTTTAATGGATCCCAACATTTGAACGGGGTTTTTGTACCACAAGATTGGTCACCTTGGGTTTTTATGACTAGTAAAGAATATTCTTGAAAAGATCTGTAATTAGCAAGTTTTTATTGGCTAGCTCGAATGGTCCCCGACAACCGAGTTAAGCACCAATGAAATAACCCGAAGTTCTTGAAAACAATTTGTCTATTAGCTCTACGGATTATTAAGGGATCCCCTATTGGGAATCAACACTTCTCCTTATAAACGGACATGCTCATGATTTCGAAGAACGCAAACCACTTGAGCGCAACATAGTGAGATTCATAGAGCAAGGAAAATGGACATTAGTTCGGAAACATGGTGGTTTGCTCTAGTTTTTGGTGGTGCACCATTGCTAGTTTGGGTACTGCTAAATTGGTGGAATGAAATCTGGTACATAGGCCCTCTTAAACTTCGCTATGGGGGTTACGTTAAGCTTCCTCCAGGTACTATGGGTTTGCCTTACTTCGGCGAAATGTTGAGTTTTCTTTGGTACTTCAAAATCCTTCGCCGACCAGATGATTTCATTGAAGCCAAAAGACAAAGGTCAGTTTTAATGCTCATTTTATGTTTATAATGTATACATGTATGTTAATTACGTAGTCTAATTAGATATGAATTCAATGTTCATTAGATATGGTGAGGGAGTAGGAGTGTACCGGACTTGCCTCTTCGGAACACCGTCTATCATCTCCTGTTCTCCGGCTTCGAACAAGTTTTTCCTGCAGCGAGACGATATTTTCTCCATGAATTGGCCTTCAACTGAACTTCTAGGTGAATTGTCTGTTGCTGTTGTGAATGGAAAGGCTCATACTAGGCTAAGAAGCTATGTTGTTAATGCGATCAACAGTCCAGATGCTCTCAAGAGAATTGTTCTAGTTGTGCAACCTAGAATTTCATCGTCTCTTCAGATGTGGGCCGACAAAGGCACACTCAATGGCATGAAGGAAATCAAGAAAGTATAATTCTCATTCTTTTCTCTTCTATTCGTAGAGTAAAATATGTGCAAAAATTTCCGGTATTTTCATTCCATAGAGCTCGGTGCGAAGATTTAACCACTTCCTGTGAATATTGAAATGAATTTACAGGTAACTTTTGCAAATATTGGGAAAATGTTTGCTAACTTTGAGCCAGGCCCTGTCTTGGATTTGCTTGATGGTTATTTCGCTGGCATTCTTGGAGGGGTGAGAGCTCAACGCATTAACGTTCCAGGAACAGCATACCACCACGCTCTCAAGGTGCATATCCTGGTCTGCGTTTCTTGAAATTAATTGTGGCCTTGACATGTACATGGTGAACTCGGTAAATTTCTTGAAATTGTTTTGACAGTGTCGGAAAAGCGCGACCGACATATTTAGAAAAGAGCTAGAAAGTCGTCGATTGCATGCGAAAAGCCAAATCGAGGAGAGAAATGATCTCATGGATGGATTGATCAATATGAAAGATGAACAAGGGGAGCAATTAGGTGATGAAGAAGTTCTTGATAACATTGTGTCTCTAGTAATTGCTGGATATGAATCCACTTCACTCGCATCAATGTGGGCTCTCTACTACTTGGCGAAATTCCCGGACGTTCTCCAAAAACTGAGGGTAAGTGATGATTTACATATGAATGTATAAATAGCTGGTCTAGTTTGAAATATGTCTCACATATGTACCTCAATGCAGGATGAGAACCTTGCAATGACTCGCAAGAAGAATGGTGATTTCATAACGGCAAAAGACATTTCAGAATTGAAGTACACAAACAAGGTTTACATATTTTTGGAACAATGAAAACACCATACATAATGCCATAAATGTCAATGCTGATTCTATAAAATGAAATTGCAGGTGGTAGAAGAAACGATTAGATTTGCCAATGTTGCACCATTCATTTTCAGACTAGTCAAAGAAGATACTGAATACCAAGGTAGAAAATCCAACTTCATGCTTACAAAATTAGTTTAATGAGTTAAAAGAAGATACTGAATTTGATTTTTTTTTTTTTTTGCAGGTTATAAAATACCAAAAGATTGGAAAATTATCATTTGGCTACGACATCTTCACATAGACCCAAGGAATTATAATGATCCAATGTCCTTCAATCCAGACAGATGGAATGTATGCAACCATGCATTAAGAGCTAGCTTGCCAAAAAGACTAATTAAATTTTGCTTTATACTGTTTTATATGTAGCAGTATGTGATTACAAGAAAGAAAACAATATTTAACAATCCCTTTACTAAATTTTTCCTATAGGGTCCTGCGAAGCCCGGTACATTCCAAGTTTTTGGTGGAGGAGCAAGGATATGCGCAGGGAATATGCTTGCTCGAGTTCAAATTGCAATTTTCCTTCATCATTTGGCCATTGGCTACAAGTAAATAAAACATAACAAAAAACTAATAATAAAAGTTGGTTATGATTGTATTTTTGTGTATTGTATATGAGTTTTGTTATTTTGTGCACCCATGCACAAAATAACACCCAATCATTATATTGGGAAAGTGTAAAACCAATTTAAAAAACAAGAGAGATGGTGGAACTTGCATTGGACAATGCAATGATTGGGTATTATCTTGTGCATGGGTGCACAAGATAATAAAACCCTATTGTGTATATATAATGCATAAGTTTTTCAATCTTTATGTGCAACTAACTCGTTTTTCTGTTTGTTGTTTTGTTTTGTTTTATCATTTGTAGGTGGGAACTAATAAATCCAGGCACGAAAATAACGTATCTTCCGCACCCAAAACCTGAAGACGGGCTCCAAATCAAGTTCAGACGCATTTGAATATCGTTTTAGTTGTAGGACCATCTGGATAAGATTGAAGTAACAACGTGTGGATGACAATTGCTCGTGGACCGACTTTGGCTATATATATACTGTGCGATCCATTTTGATGGAAATTAAAGCAACCATTTGGCAGAGCTTTGTTGTTTGGGGTTTGAATTTTTTTTTTTATATTTTGTTGCTTTATCATCTAGGTTTTTAATCCTTATGTTGCTGTAAATTTCCTCAAATTCCATAACATGGAAATTAATAGGGGTTTTAATTTCTTTCTCTAATAATATTGAGAGTATCTGTATGGTCCCAGGTTTTAGCTCATAGTTTGCTTCAGTGTCAACTAACTATGAGGGGCGAGCAATCCTAGTCGGATTCAACAAAGCTTTTGAGGTTGCCATTTCTGGCACTATAAAGGACTAAGAGTACTTTCCTCAGTAAGTGTCAAGTTTTCAAAATTAAAGTTTCCAAAAACAATGCTCCATAGATAAATATCTTCGAAATCCTCATTTTCAGAAACAAACTCACTAGGTTTTTCACTAATAAAGTGACCTAAAGTGTCTCTTTTACGCTTAGTGACAAGCGATTTTGGCATACACTAGAAAATATAAAGATAAACTCCTAAATTGAAAGTTCTACACAAGCCAAACTACTAGTGCTTAAACTTTTAGTTTTTTCTTTTAGTTTTTTTGTCCACTAAGAGCAACCACAGTGGTCGACTAAAACCAAATATTTGGTCGAAAACCCAAACACTACGGAGAGGAGTAAAGAGCAAATACCAGACTAAAACCAAAAACCAAACTATATTTGGTCTTTGGTTTAGTTTTGGTCTGGCGTAATTTGACACTACGCCTGATTGGGGCGGAACTGTAATTTGCGTTTGGTAGTGAGACGTAACTTTAATCTACGCCTGCTTGAAACACAACTTTAATCTACGCCCGATGGGACGTAGTTTACATTTGCGCCTGGTACCAGGCGGTACGTTTATATTGCGCCTCATCCAGGCGTAGTTCCAAGTTACGTCTGACCAGGCGTGATTTTAAAGTCCGCCTGACTACGGGCGCAATTATTAGTTCCACCTGTTACTACATGGGGCGAAATTTAAATCTACGCCCCATCCTTCCACCGTTTTCATGTATTTTCGAAATTTCAAATTATTTGTAATACATCCTTCCACCATTTTCATGTATTTTCGAAATTTCAAATTATTTGTAATACCGTTGGGAAATTTGGAACGTTGGAAATTTTGGAACGTTGGCCATTTAAGACCGTTGGAAACTAAAAGTGCTGCGGCTGTATATCTATTAATACAGACGAGTTATTCAATCTATCTATCACAACAAGAACAGAGTCATTGCATTGTCTTTCAAACCAGTTTAATAGTTTTTCCATTGAACTCATTCCATTGTCTTTCAAATTAGTTTTCGAGTTTTTTCATTGAACTCAGGTTAATGGCACCACGAATTCCTCGAGGTCCTAATTTTTCAACAATCGAAGATTTAACGATGTCTAAAATTCATTTATCAATATCTCAAGATCCCGGTGTTGGAACTGATCAATCCGAAGTGGAATTATGGAGTCGCATCAAACATGATATTGAACAACTATTACCTAAGAAGCCGAAGCGGCCTTGGACCTGCAAAAAACGATATCATGGAATAAGCAAAGATGTGGCGTTGTTCTCTGCAAAAAAGGGGGAAATAGAACGTGACATCATACTGGATGGGGTCCTGAAAGGGCGGTAAGTTTTCAACAATTTTTGTAACACTTATTTTGTATTGTTTACATGCACATGAACTAAACTGTTACCGAAAACAATAATAGCTCGAAGAAGCAAGGCTGCGGTTCAAGGATTGTAATGATGGGAAGCCATTTAAGCACAAAGAGTGCTACCCAATTATGTTGGAAAATATAAAATATAATCGACACTCAACATTTGTGTTTGATACAACGCACGATGAGGAAAATTATGAGAATGACGAAGAGGATGGGGAAGAACATGATCAAGGAACTCAAGCCGAGTGCGTTAATGACAGTGAGATAGGAGACATAGAGAAAATACAACGCGGTAAGTATTTGGGAAAGAAAGAAGCGAAATGACTAAAGAAAACAAGGAGAGAAAAATCAACGGCCCAAGAGGAAATGATGCGACAACTTATTCAAGAACAACAACATTTTAATTCCCATTACGAAGCACGATCAAAATTCAAGATGGAACAAAGAGCAGCCGAGTTTGCCGCAAAACAAGCTGAGTTTGCGGCAAAACAAGCTAAGGCAGCGGCAGATGATGAATTACGCATCATAATGCAGGATCTCGATAAATTGGATCCCTTACAAAGAGAGTATTTCGAACTTCTAAAGGCGGACATTGTGCGGAATAAGAGAAACCAATCTTGAGCATAGGCGTATTATGTCTAATAGGTTTAGTAGTTTAATTGTGTTTTAATATTAATTTTTATTCTTGAATGGTCAATAAAACCCTTTTAAACTACTTAGCAGTAATTAATTAAAATATGACGATGAGTACATAGAGAAGAGATAACACATTTAAAGTAAAATAAAAATAAAATGACAAGCATAAATTTTTAATAAAAACAAATCAAATAGTTATACCTATCCTTGTGCCCAATTATTTAACTATCCCCGTATTCTGACCATATATGTTCGATCAAGTCATCACGCAAGTTAATATGCGTTTGTTTGTTACGCATTGCACGACCACGTTGCTCAGCTCTAATTTGGGAAAGTGCTTCACTATTTTCTCTTGATATAGCAACCGGTGATGGGTTCCTGCGCTGTTCATATATATGTGGCCATTCACCGGGTAGACGCTCATCCTCGACTATCATATTATGTAAAATAATACAGGTTTTCATGATATAGGCAAGCACATCTGGATCCCACATTCTTGCAGGTTGTTTGATGATTCCAAATTGTTGTTGCAGAACACCAAATCCTCGCTCTACATCTTTCCGTGCACCCTCTTGCATCCCTGAAAATTTTATTTTTTTCCCCTCTGGATGTTTAATGGACATAATAATAGTAGCAATCTCTGGGTATATGCCATCACCGAGATAATACGACATATCATATGAATGTCCGTTTACCACAAAGTTCACTGGTGGTGCTTTTCTTGTGACAAGACTTTGAAAAACATACGAACGGTTCATCACATTAATATCATTGTTTGAGCCGGGCATACCAAAAAATGCATGCCAAAACCAGAGATCATACGACACCACTGCCTCCAACACAATACTTTCGCTCCCTTTATACACGGTGTAAGCCCCTGATTCTGTCGATGGACATTTATCCCATTTCTAATGCATGCAATCTAGACTACCCAGCATCCCTGGAAATCCCCTGCTTTTGTTTTGCTTAAGCAGCAGTTCAACATCACCAGCAGTTGGTTCACGCAAATATTCTTGCCCATACAAGTGGACAATAGTTTTACAAAACCTACGAGTAGCTTCCAAAATAGTAGTTTCTCCAATGCGTAAGTACTCGTCTATTGCATCAGCCGCACATCCGTAAGCTAACATTCGGATTGTTGCTGTTACTTTTTGATGAGGATTCAATCCCATAACTCCACAAGCATCAGGCTTTTGAACAAAATAACGATTTACTCCCGCAACTTCTGTAACTATTCGATTAAACAATTGTCGACGCATTCTAAATATTCTACGAAATACATTAGGTGGAAAGCGCGGGTTCGGGAAAAAGTAGTCTTTCCATAGAAGTTCAGCTCCCTCATCCCGATTTCTCCATAATTTGATACGAGTTTGAGGCCAGCGCGAATTTGTAACAAGGAGTCCCAAACTAACAACTATTTTATTTTGATGAATTGCTACTGCATCATCATCGGAGGAATAAAAACTATTATTATTAGAAGAAGAAGTACCTAAAGAACAATAGTTTTGAGGTGTTCTCGTAGTTTTCCATTATAATCAGAAGAATAGGTGTGTTGGTTTGTAGATACTGAAGACGAGGTGTTTAATTTATAAAGAAAATCCAAGAGTAAATAATAATAAAAAAACATAAAGTTTTTTTGTGTGAGACTGGCTATACATTAAATTTAAAAAATAAAATAAGATAAGAGACAGTGAAAAGAGTAGACATACTGAAGTAGCCATACTGAAAGATTCGTCTACACACTCAAAATGGAAATGACCACTCACTGTCACTCTAACAAAGTTTTTTTGTCTGACTGACTATACACTAAAATGAAAAAACCAAGACATCAACTATCAGTCTAACCTTCCGTAACTTGAAATGACTATACACTGTGAAATGAATCTTATTTCATTAGGAACAAATTAACCATTCATATCATCTGTATTCTCCTCCAAAGACGCCGAACGCGGAGGGATAAAAGGCATATTGACTCTGGAAGTGGGATTAACTGACGACATTGTTGAAGCTGATCCTTGTCCCATTGTTGAAGCTGATCCTTGTCCCATAGTATTCCAAACTGGTTGTGGTATTGTTTGGGAAAAGTGACCGAATCCAAGGGGAGGTTGGGAATGTGGTGCCATATGCAAATGAGAGAGTTGTACCTCCAACATGTGGTTCTGATGTCTCAGTCTTTCTATTTCCGCATCTTTCGCCCTCCTCATGTCCAATTGCTCCTTTGTTAGATTTAACGTAAAAGCACGTAATTGATGACCGAAATCAGCATGCTCTTGATAAAATGAATAACATTCATCCTGTCACATAAAAAAAACATGAGCACATATTATTGTGAAATAAAAACATATAATACTGAACGTGTACTTACGGGGGATATTTGATGTTGAGGCGGAATAGGTATATGTTCAGCAGGCTTTTGAATCGTGTGATTATGAAGGTCACCGGCATACCCATATAATGGAACATCCCAATCGGGATATGTTACATATTCTTTAAAGTTAGTTACCTTTCGCCAATATTGCATATACATATCATATGAAACAACTTGCAAAATATCTATTGCGTCGACCCAACCTTCCTCGATTAGGCGTTTTCCTTGTTTATCATCGATATCCCCAACTATTGTATGTAGATTTATGGGAACACCATAGGTGGGATGGTTTTGCCTCCAACACCTTTCTCCAAGGTACATGTTATGCTGTACAATTAGTAAGGGAGTATGAATGAAGTAAGTATGTTATTATCATAACGGTGTTATTGCCATCTAATAATAATGCTCTCATAAAAACCATTAAATAATACTCACAATGCCATTCCAAGAAAATATAACCCTTGTGTTTGAGAGTAAGAAAGTTTTTATTCCCATATCGGATTCAAGGATTTGTCTGCATGATTCCCAGGGTTGCCATGTAACTTGGTCCGCGGTCAACTTATTAAGTAAAGTTCTACAACAAACAATATCAACAATCTTCTTCTTTGGTTTCCACCTACTACTTCTAGGACATATTGGTTGATCATCCTTAGGCTGGACTATCTCGGGTGCACATATGCCCAAATATTCGTAGCCCCAAAACTAAATCAAAATAGCAAGAAAAAAAATGAATCTTTCTCAACCCAATAAATTAAACATTGAAAGGAAGAAGAAGTATATGAAAAGAATTTACCTCTAATACTTGGAAGGGCCCGCTTAGTGTCTTCCGCTTCCTACCAGCTATACGGAGTGCCGCATACAATCTCGAAAAAGCGGCACCACCCCAATCAAGATCGTCAAAAGCAGCTAACCATCCCGCATCAATATAGTTCTTTGCATTAGAAAAGAAAAATTGTCCCAAAACATACATAAAAAAAGCAGTTGCTACTCTTTCAGCAATGACTTTATCATTTTCAGCCGCACGTAATTTTTTTGGTACGAAATATGAACTCAAAAATTTAACTGTAATTGAATTAGATTTCCATGACGCGCCTTTTGCACAAAGCGAGGCATCTTGGATATCTGGAAAAATATTATCACGGACATATTCAAATTGGTACTTTTTAGAATCATACGGAACATCAACCCATCTCCAATAATCACTCCTGTCAACATGACCCAATCAAGAGGTGTGAACCCCATCTCACCAAAAGGGAAGTGAAAAGTATTCGTCGTATCCCAAAACCTCTCCACAATATATTCGACCATGGCATGGAGGGTTTCTCCCAATTCCATGTTCAATAGTCTATCCCATCCCGCTCTTTCAATAATATATTTGACTCTAGGACTAAGTCTAGAAATAACCTTATAGTGAGTAATGATCGAATGCAGGTTACCACGATGTGTATACTGAGAGTTATTGTTGTCTACAACTATGATATCCGTAGAAGCGTGTGGTTTATCATCTTCCACGGCAGGAAACCTCCCTAACCTGGGAACATCAATCTCCTTAATTTGACCACTAGAGATTAAATTATAATCATCATCGGCTACGGATTTTTGTTTCTTGTTCGTCTTTATGCGATTATTGAACCTGGAAATCGACATTTGTACACATACAATAAACAAAAAGTATGCATCACGAGATGAATCAATCAAAACAATAGTCAAATTAACCAAACATTAATCACCCCAAAACAATAATCATCCTAATCAAAACAATAGTCAAATTAACCAAACAATAATAACCCCAAAACAGTAATCATCCTAAAACTAGACATAATGAATCACAGAGTGGGCATAAAAAAATTCTCAAATGCAATTATATTCACCATATGTCTATGTTTAGGGTTTAAATTTATTTATTTTTCCCTCTAAATTCAAATTCGATCTAAACCCAATACAAAATTTTAGGACTTGGGTTGATCTCTAATCAAGAAATAATACGATTAAAGGGTGATAATAATTCAATATTTTGATCTTTATTTGCTGAAATTGAATTAACAAAAGATTGAGATCCCATACCTATTCGCACGGCAAAATTAAAGTTAATCTTTCTTTTGTACGTTGTTGTTGTTGGATACTGAAGCCAACAGTAGAGAAGAAATTGACGCAAGGAAGAGAAGAAGGTCTGAAACGAAAACAAAAGAAGTGAAACGATGAAAACGATGGAAGGGGTTTACTAATTCTGCCCTATCGATGAAAACGAGGAGATGAGAAGGGTTTTACAAACGTGCGGTACGAGTGTGTGGTGGGGCGCAATTATGAGGTACGTCTCACAGAAATACAGGCGTAGTTTAAACATTACGCCCCATCAGGCGTACTTCCAAGTCACGCCCCATCAGGCGTAGTTCCAAGTTATGCCCCATCAGGCGTACTGTCTTATTTGCGTCCCACCAGGCGTATTTTGTATTTGCGCCCCGTCAGGCGTAGTTTTGGATTACGTCTCTCCATCGGGCGGTTTTACATATTACGCTCCACACCAAACGCAACTTTTGACTCCGCCAGACATCAGGCGTAAATTAAAGTTACGTCCAACCCAAACGCATTTAACATCTACGCCCCATGTCAGACGAACCTCTGTAACTCCGCTCCACCAAATTTACTCCTCCACCGTAGCGTCGCACCACGGACTAAACCCATTTCTTTTATTTTTTTTTGGTGTTTAGTCTTTAGTTTTACTCGTCCCACTGCAGTTGCTCTAACTCACAAGTCACAACCACGTGGGTCTAGGAAAAGAGAAAAACGAGATGAAATAGAATCGTATAATGAAGGGGATCAATCAATCCTAATCCAAATAAAAACTATCCCATTATTATAACAAGGAAAATGTACAAAACAATCCTAGTATTAGGACCCGATTCACAAAAGCATCCTACTGTTACAAACTATTAACAAAATGATCATACTTCCGTTAAAAAGAGAGTTAAGTGGTGACTCACAGTTAAATATGCTAATGAAATTACCTATGTGTCCTTCATATTTATTCCTCCATACACAATTTTAACTTTTTCTTTCATTATAAATTTTTTTGCCGGTGGTGCTATTTGTACGTGGTGGTGGTGCCGCTTACATATCGTCACACCTCATTCAAGATTGTTACACTGCATTCACCCAAAGGGTTCACCGCTTCCCCTTCGGGGTTTAGCAGAGATTCTTAAGCTTCCACCACCACCACCACCGCTTCATCACCACCACTTCAACCAATTAGTTAACTAGGAAGGGTATTTTGAGGGAGGGTATTTTAGGAAAAGATAACACCGTTTTATTCAAAAGTGTTAAATCGGATGGAAAAAGACCATTTTGTAAATGAATTACAAAAGTATGATCATTTTGTGACCGAATTACAAAAAGTATGACCATTCTGTAATTGGCCCTTATAACAAAATACAAAATCAAAATCAAAGATACCCACCCAACATGTAGTTGCAGGATTTCCCACAACACACCCCCTATAATATTTTCTAGATCTAAATCTTATTAATCACCTAAATCTCAAATATAAGTACTAGAAATATAAATTGACACAAGGATTTTTTACATGGTTCGATCAATGTGATCTACATCCATGGTTCTTCACTATGATTATTGAGGTTACATAGTATTACATTTACAATCTCCATTAATGGATATTTTGTAGAGATCTAGATCTAATTATTTGGGGAAGAAGATGATAAAGAAAATAAATCCCTCTCTAAAAATATCTCTCCCTTACTAAATGTGTCTTCCCTTTCTCTCTCCTGCTCTCCTCTTTATATAGGTGTTTACATAGTGGATGACAGCTCATACATAGTGGTGTACAACTCATATTCCCCTTCATTTTTGGATCCCCTGCTACGTTCTCCCAGGCTCACTTTATAATTTCGCAGGCTCTCTCTCTCAATCATTCTCGCAAGCTCTGCTACATTCTCGCAAGTTAAGGAAATAATTGAATCTCGCACGCTAAGAAAATATGTTGTGCGATATTTGAATCCTACATCTTGCCTCTTTTTTCTTGAATATTGCTTGAAGAGCGATCTTTAAGAAAAAATCCGTTGTTGTAGTAGTCTTTGATCTTTGTTGATGAAGGAACGAGCGAAAGAATACTGGACTTGAAAAGTAGGTACTTGCCTCTATTCTTTTGCGAAGTTCCGAAGCTTTGAAAAGTAATTAGAAGTATCATCTTGAAGTATACGAAGTATGAAGTATCCTTGAAGAATTATAAGCAGTATGAAGTATGAAGTATGAAGTATCCTTGAAGAAGTATATGAAGTATCCTTGAAGAAGTATATGAAGTATCCATCCTTGAATGCGAGTAATAAGTATTGCCTCTATTCAGCGAAATTATTACTCCATTTTTGATGAGGATTCTTGTTGTTCATTAGTGAACGTCCCTTTTGGAAATGATTCTTGCCGAGAAGATAAAGAACATAAAATGTTTTCTCGGTAATCCATAGTTGCCTCTGTTCTTTATCTATGAGGGTAGAATCCTTGAGAAAATGTTGAATGAGCGAGTTGTGTCTTCATTCTTATCTTGCCTCTGTCTCATGCTTTGTGCTCATGCGATAGTATAATCTCTTCAAGTTGTTTATAATTATGTGAAATAATTGAGCGAAATAATCACATCCTGCGAAATAATTATATTCTGCGAAATTCTGAAGAATCCTGCGAAATTCTGAAGAATCCTGCGAAATTCGAAGAATCCTGCGAATTCTATAATTCTGAGAATCTGAAATTCTGAATAATTAATCAGAAAGTTTTGTAAAATACTTGTGCGAATATAATGCTTATGTAATGATTATGTTATGAAATGTGTATGCGATGTTTATGCCATGAAATGCTTATGTGATGCTTTCATGATGCGAGTATGATGCTTGTATAATGAGAATGCTTATCTATTGCAATGTATAACTAATGTTTGTGTTACTTAGCTCATTTTGCCACTCTAAAATTGATGTAGCTTTAAATTGCTTCCATTTTTCATTTCTCTGGTTTTGTCTTTAGTATATGCATTCTTCTTCGTGTATTCATTGTTCCTCGCAAGTTCTTACTTCTGCCTCATTTTTCCTTATTCACGCACTATTAGTATCGCATAATAATATGATCATAATATAAAATGTATGTCATTTTCGCTGCCTCAGTTTCATTTCCATGTACATATTCGCAAGCTTATTTGCTTACATATAATCATTTTCGCAGTCTTATTTGCTTACTCATTTTTGCAAGCTTATTTGCTTACTTTCTCATGTGGTCTTATTTTGCCTTCCTAGTTAAAGGTCTTATTTTGCCACCTCTTGTCATTGCGATAAAATCACAGGTCGTCTTTACACTTTCATGTAATGACCCATTGATCTTGTCTTATCATTTCTCTAGTATTATCGCCTCTGCAGGATATTTTTCATGCGACAATATGACAGGCCTAAATATTCTTGCGAACATAAAGCCCCATGACATTGCCGTCTTGCGACGAAATCGCAGGACGTCCTTACACTTTCATGTATTGACCCATTGATCTCGTCTTATCTTTGTCTTTTGTATTATTGCCTCTTAAGGATTGTCGCACAAATATGACAAGCCTAAATTTTCTTACGAAAATAAAGCCTCATGACATTTGCGTCTTAAGACACTTATCAGCTCCCTAATGGAGGGTGCCGCCCTTATCTTCCCCCTGGTTGCCCCTTCAAGGAGGCGTACTTCGGCCATACAAGATTAGCTCCTCCCATACGGTCTTAACAACAACCAGTTGTTTTCGCAACCTCTTATCCCTTTTGCCTATATGGCTTATGGTTACGAGACTGCACCCTAAGTGGAGTTTTCTTCGGGTCGAGTGCAACATACGCCAAGACTTGCCAAGAATGGCCGAGACGCTTCAAACGCCCCAGGCACTCTTGGCTCAACCGTGTACCTCGGCGCCTTGATCATGTGCTGACTCCTTAGAAGAGACCCTCGGTCGTCCAACCCAAGTCATAATCTTAGGTTGAAAATCCAAGGTACCTCTCCTGGATGGGCTTTATTGACCCCAAATCTCCATGACTCAGGTTCTAGGGGCGGTGTAACCTTTCCCCTGAGCCATGTTAGCAGGTACCCCCTTTTATGACGCACTTTAGGTCTTACATTTGCCTCTTGCGAAATTTTGATTTCGCGAACTAGGGTGTACGCCATAGCAGGTTCGCCCCTTTCTTTGTCATTAATCTCTGCGAAATTTTATTCGCGTTTCTTTATTCTTTCATTTCTGTCATTTCTTTCATTCACTCTTTCATTCTCATAATATCATATCATTTGAAGCCAAGTAAATATTCAAGAGAAATTCTAATATATTGTAATTCTGGAATTTTTGTAGTTGTGAAATCTTTATAATTCTGCGAGTGTATCGCGTTTTGTAAATCAAATCAAAAATCTTTTATTTTCTGTAGAAGTAAAATGTTCAAGGAAAGTGGTACTTAGCTTTTGTGGTTTGATGTTGTTGTTGTCTCTTGCGAAGAATATGGTTTGCTTGCGAAGTTGGCATCCTTGAAATGTATGAATGTCGCACAAAGAAATGTAATTATCGCGCAGCAAAAAGAAGTGTGAGGAATGAGATTTGAACCCTTGACCTGCCTCTTGCATATTCTCACACCATAACATCTGTGCTAATCCTCTCTTGCGAAATATCTCTGCGAAGTAATCATCAATTCTCTTCTAGGCGAGATAATCAAAGACTAACAAAAATAAATGTCCGAGAAACAAGAATTGATCCCGCGACCTGCTGCTTGCATTCATGCCTTCTGACCAACTGTGCTAGTTCTCTTTTGCGAAGTAACCGCAGAATATTGAAATTTGGCATAACAGCCCTTCTGTGCGGAAGAATCGCATGATTTAAAAATAATATGCTTCAGGTGAAATTCGAACATGCGACCTAACACTTGCTCGGTACATCCTCAACCAACTACTTCAGCTAGTCCTTGCGAAATAAACGCATATTGCTACTCTATTATTCTTCCTTTCTTTTTAGCAGCAGTTCCAAAAAGTGTGAAAAATTATGAGCTTGGAGAGAATTGATCACGCGAACTCTAACTCATACTCCTAATCCCTGACCATCTGTGCCAGTTTCTGTTTGTGTTAATGGGGTGAGCTTCCCACAGGTTATTCATTTGTCCTCGTCCCTGGTATAATTATTATCTTCGTCCTTTCTTCCTTTTTTCCTGTTTCTTTAGTTAGTAAAATCTGATCATTGTATTTTATTTGTTCAGCTCCTGAGTCCATAATTTCTTCAGCTCCGAGTGTGCTATTCTTATTCCTGTTCATTGTCTTTTATTTGTTCTTCGTTGGAATCATTGATGAAGCAACTTTTAACTCTTTTGGGATATCTGTTGATGTATTTTTGCCGTACTCTTCTATGCCATTTTCTGTAAATTTCTTTCATTTTTGGATTTTGATGCAGCTTGAACATCTTCACCTCCGTGTTCTCGGCTGCTGAATGATGTAGACTTCTCTTTGCAAATTTAGATTTTCTGCGAAAACGAAAACTTGTAATTTCGAGAAAATGTAGAATTTCCTTCGCTGTCCCAATATTGGCTTGGCTTCGCTGGTTTTCTGATGAAATAAATTTCGGTTATGTCTGTTCTTCAAAGTTTACTTCATTTAACTTTGCCTACGATCGTATACCGTTTAATCACCTTTCTTTCTTCTTGTGATGAATAGAGTATTCCCTTTTCATCATTATGTTCGCTTCCCTTTTAAGTATTGTTGTTGGTCCTGCGAAATAGTGCCTCCATATCTTGCTGATGAAGTAATTTGTTGCTGATCCTTGGTTGGTCAAACTGGCGAGTGGAGTCTGAGTTGTTTCCGTCTTTGTGAGTTAACTTCTTTCCGAATTGGTTCATCTGTTCCGAAGTGAGTTAGCTGGCGAAGTTGCAAGTTGAAAATTTGGATATGTCTTGGCGAACTAAACTCGTGGGACCGAAAGGCTCGTGGAAATGTTATGCCAACGAAGTGATCTTTGATATTATTCTTTTCTTCGCGTATAATTTATGCTGGTAAGATTTCCAATCATTCATTGCTGCGAACAACAAATCAATCTAGTGAAAAATCTAGAGAAGTTTGTGTTAAACCTTGGCTTGCGAGAATGAAATTATCATTGAATTTTCGTTTGGTTTTGTTCATGGAAAAATTCTCAAATCAGCTGAAAATTTTGATAATCGTTATTTTCGGAATCGGTCACATGAATTTGTAAAACCAGTTTTGTAGGTTATGAATCTGCGATCAAAACTCACTTTGAATCAGGTTTTCAAGAGAGAACTAAAATTTTATGAAGAACAAATTAGGAGTTTTGTGAAAATCTTTTCCAAAATTTTGTTTTGAATCACCCGATCTAAATATTTAAGAGTAAAAATGAAAAAGATAAGGAAGGATTTATCCTTCTAAAACAGATTCTCGATGTAGCTATGTAGCTCTGCTTGATTTTGTTGTAATTGAATTCTTCCCTGAATCTGTTCCTGCATCGGCCTCTTGTAGATTGCTGCTACCTGTCTCCTGAAAGTGTATTTTACTCCTGAATTTCTTTGTTTTCCCTTGAATCTCATCTGAACTAACAATTAGGTCCCTGTTTCTAGCGCCAAAAATGTAGTTGCAGGGATTTCCCACAACACACCCCCTATAATTTTTCTAGATCTCAATCTTATTAATCACCTAAATCTCAAATATAAGTACTAGAAATATAAATTGACACAAGGATTTTTTACATGGTTCGATCAATGTGATCTACATCCATGGTTCTTCACTATGATTATTGAGGTTACATTAGTATTACATTTACAATCTCCATTAATGGATATTTTGTAGAGCTCTAGATCTAATTATTTGGGGAAGAAGATGATAAAGAAAATAAATCCCTTTCTAAAAATATCTCTCCCTTACTAAATGTGTCTTCCCTTTCTCTCTCCTGCTCTCCTCTTTATATAGGTGTTTACATAGTGGATGACAGCTCATACATAGTGGTGTACAACTCATATTCCCCTTCATTTTCGGATCCCCTGCTACGTTCTCTCAGGCTCACTTTATAATTTCGCAGGCTCTCTCTCAATCATTCTCGCAAGCTCTGCTACATTCTCGCAAGTTAAGGAAATAATTGAATCTCGCACGCTAAGAAAATATGTTGTGCGATATTTGAATCCTACACAGCACACTGCACTTACTTCTTGATTGTTCTTTATGAAGATCTCTCCCTCCCATTATCATTCAGGTATTTGTTCTCATTTCTCCATTTTCACCTCAGATATGTTCTCACTTCTGCTAACTGTATGATTCATATTAATGGATTACTGTTTTGTTTAGAAATTTGTCTTATTACTATTATCATGTTAAATTAGATAGGGATAGAAATTTTTTCAAAGATATTAGTAGAAATTGTTGGTCTGTAATTGATTTTTTTTAGAATTAAATCTGATTTAAGGCATATAAGATTTGTTTCACATACATAATTGGAGAGTGATATGATAATTTAGTCAATCATGGATCCAACTTATTTAATAACTACTATGCTTGGCTACAGTGCTAATCAGTATTTAACCTTTTTGGCCATACAAGGAGATGGTTAGATGGATGGCTTTTGAAGTGGTTATTCTCATATAGAATCACCTTTTAAACAAACAACCAAATGAGGGTTTTTAGTTTACGATGTATTTGGACGGCCTGTAATTTGTTGAATTTTAGAGTCATTTTTGAATTTTTGCAATTAGGTGTTGATCAATGTGGTGGTGAGGAGAATACAATGTTTGAGGTTCCAATTATATTATTTCACTATGAGATTGAGTGAAGTTCCATTTTTTAAGGATTTCATAGAATTTCCTTGTTCTGTCAACTTGGAGAAAGCCATGTCTAGTGTGGTCATAGTTTATGCACTTCAACTGTCATTCAGCACTTGAGTTAAATAATGCACTATGGGAACTCTTCGTTTGTTTCCACGTTTTACTTTTACTGTTACAGTAAACACACTTTTCCTTTCCTCCTAGGTGTGTCCAACATGTCGATGGTAGCGACAGCTGAAGTTTGTGATGCAAACCCACCACTAATTCATAGACGGTGAGCTTAGAGCTCTACAACCTATTTTCC